>CAEGAF010098161.1:0-12664 GCA_903067075.1 Micropoecilia bifurca | reverse complement strand
CCTTCGCCGTTGTGGCGGGGTGGGGGGGTGGGGGGGGGGGGGCGGGGGGCGGGGGCCCCCGCCCCCCACAGGACACCCCCATTGAACACTCTATGTTTGACCATGATATCTGCTTCACTCTTCCTGAGCATCAAGCTAGAAATGAGAGAGGCTTAAAGTGTTTAGCTCAGTATAACTAAAGAGCTATTTCCCACTTAGTGTATAGTCAAATCTAATTTAATGCTAAAAGTAGATTACAAAATAGCACCCCTTTTAGACAGAATATTTATGGCAGATTATTTTAGGGGTCAGGGGTCAGACTTTGAGTGGGGAAGTTCCAAAAAAACAGAGTGAGTGACAGATGTATGGATATGTTGTCCAGGAACCCTGAATATTAATGCTAGACAGAAAAAAGTCTTGCAGATTTCACTTAAAAAAACCATTTGACTCAACGTCTGCAACAACCTGAACTTAATTTTTGATACCCAAAAATGATGTTTGTGAATTACAAATAATTTTGCAACAGAACTGCCCTATCAAAAGTCTAAATATTGTTTCAGATTTAAAAACAGATTAAAGGGGTGAGTTATAATAATAGTTTCTTCTAAGTTAAAATGTAGGTCTAAATCCAAGAACTGCATGTGCAGGTGCAAATATTAACACCTGTACAAAAGTATTTTTAAAAGTGGGACATGCACATAGGTAGACACAGAGATAAATCATCAAAACTTTCGATGAGCAAAAATAACCAGACTCGAAAGTAAGGCATGCTATAGCCTGATTGTAACTGTGTGCATAGCAGAAAGCAACTAGCACATTTACAACACATTTACAACTAAGCTGCTTTAAAATCCACTTTTTAATCTCAAGAAAAAGAATCTTCAAATTCTCCTCTTCAAGCAAATTAATGAAGAATCGACAACACTGCCCATTAAAAGTTTCAGTCTAAAAATATTGTAACTACAGACATCAAAATTAGTAATGTGTGTAGTCCACCGGCTTTCATATAGGCTGTTAATGAACCAAAGACTTCACAGCCGTGATGATGTGCTGAGGCAGGCAGACACTCCTTCCAACATATACTACTGTGTCAGTTGTTTCAGCAGACAGAGAAGTTATAAATCTTCTCTAATGGATGAGGATAATGTATGAATCTGTCACACAAAGCCACTGTGTTCAACCACAGTTTTCCTTAAACTGTAGACTGTGGCCTCTTTTCACCACAAATATGATCCCTCCTTTATCCCTGACTTTTAAAAAGGGTCTACTGATGGCAAGGTAGCTAAGCCTTTATAAAGTAGTGAATGTTTTTTTTTTTTTTTACCAAAACAAGAATGTTTCTCAAAAAAAAAAAAAAAACTGTGAACCAAATTTTTTTTTATTTGTTTTTACAAAAAACATAGAAATTATAAAATATGGACATGTAAATAAAAAAATCCACTTTGTCCAGTATGTAAATAAATCCTGACAAATATTTAGTTAGACACCCCATAGGAAGTTGTACGTCAACCATCGACTTTATGCAACGCCTCCTCTTCTTGGAAGAAATGGTGGGAGTTCTTACGGGAAGAGTGGGGGTTACAAAAAGTTTGCTGGTTAGTTTACTGGGACAGACCTGAGTTAAAAACACACCCCAAAGACTTTTTGGGGGTGTTTTTGAGATCATTGTCCTGTTGAACCCAATTACATCGAACAGCCTGTTAAGCAATGTCGTTGCTGATAAGGATCCTAATTTAATATTCCATCTAATTTGTGCACCTTGACCACAATGACAACATGATGTGGCTAAAATGATTTGTGGAGTTGAATGAACTCTACTAATTCTAGCAAAGAGTAGTCAAACATTAAGCAAGAATCATGAAAGGAGTTTGCTTGCTATTGGTTGCCAGAGGGAATTGGTAAAGATGCAACTTGCTCAAGTTTATTTAACAAAATATGAATGGGTATGCATCCACATGGTTGAGCTTGCACGTTTAAAATGTTCTAATTTTACAAACCAGGAAAAGAATCATGACTTCAGATTTGTGTGCCCAACCCTACTGTTTGAAATTCATTGGGCACACAATGAATTTGTGCTTGTAATCCTCTGTTAAAATACATTTTATAGACATAGTTACCAAGGTTTGAAACTTCTTCTTGAAGGCTGGACTTTTAAAATAATCTCCAACTTAAATCACAGCAGGTTTTAAATCAGACAGAATGAGATCGCCTGTCACAACAGCTGACCTCCTCTTTCGTGACTTTACATCCCTTTAATGTGTAATTGTGTGGAAGCTGTCACTGAGGAGCAAAACCAAATGTTCATGTCAACTCCTTAAATCCACAGTACAATCTCCACACCAGCAAAGCACTCCAGTTGAAAGCCTTCATATCCTCTTTCTGACCATTGATAGAAAACAGATGTTGACGCTGCTTTTTTCTGACAGGACATTATGCATCATTTCAAAGATGTGGTTTCTCTTTGTGGGGTATTTCTATACATAGTCACTTATTCCAAACGTAGTTCCTTAAAGTGGTGAACTGTTATTGCATTTTATTAATAGAGATGCCTCTACAGATATCAAAATTATACCAACTTTCATTCACTGCACTTTTAAATGCTTTTCTGATAACGTCACAGATATCAAAATCTCAACCGGCTGCTGTAAATCAGTAAAGCTATTTAAGATTGCCATGACTTTTAGTGTTTATCTACATAATGTCAACTAATAAAGATTTATAAGACTGCTTTCTTTTATAGTTTATTGAGAAACAGCTTGGGTTAATTTTATGCTCTTTCCTCGGGTAAGATGTTGACCTAATCGTAAAAAATTATTGCTTTTGAAAGGTTTTCAACTCAGTAATTTTAACTTCTTTTTTTCTTTTTTAAATATGACTAGTTTGTATTTTTTGGAGCGTTTCAGGGAGCCTGATACTGGCAGTGTGCATAGCTAATATCTAAAAATTCACTGGGATTAAGTATTAATGCGTTATAAATATGGCAATAACAATTAATATTGAAGCCTAATTCAAACCACCATCTCTATGGATACTGAATTATTTTCTAACGTCTCTTATGACAACATAAAACACTTAAGTTGCAAAATTTACAATGCGCCTTTTTGAATGACTGTGACATATTAGATAGCTTATTCTTCATTAAGGAGAAGCTTAATGAGGCTAAATAAAGGTTTGGCTTGTTATGTCATGATATGAGGAGCTGCATAAAGACATGTTTTTTTTTTTTTTTTTTTAAAAAACACTCTTTTAAATAAGATATATACTGTCAATGGTCCCACTCTTCCTTTCCATCCAGAACATTTATATCATCGTCAGACAAGAAGTAGACCCAGAGAGTTATAAGCATTCTATCTGGGGCATGCTAAACTCCTTCAGAATTGCCAAAATGTTTTTTATAGAGTAATGATCACTGGAGGAATGATGATGTCAAAATAAAAACCTACATAGTTTTTCATGCAGAAATATATTTGAATTGGTACACTGGAAGGAAGTCCTGCTGAGACAGCTATTCCAAGGTGTGGAATAAATTTTAATCTAATGTTAAAAACAGATTTTATGAAACCAAAGGAAACAAAAGAGGGTTCAGGCCTTGTGGCCAAGATGAATAACGTGTTTTAAGTGATAACTCTACTGGAACTTTATGGCACTCTCTCTCTGTTTAAATCAACAACTGCATTTCTTTAACAAATTTCTGAACTACAGCAAGCTAACCGAAAAGCAACAATTAGATTAAAAGCAAACACTGACAGAGAACTGTTACTGATGTTTTTTGCATTAAAATGAAATGGAAAGGAATAAAAATGTATGCATTAGCCTACTATAATGTTTCAACGTGGAACTTGTCCAGTAAAATGTGGTTGCAGCTTTTTACACCTTAAAGTTGACTTTCCTAAGAGTAGTTGCTATGACAAAGACAGCAAATAAGCATGAGAAAATATGTAGTACCTTCATAACTATTTAGAAAACGCAAGAATCGCACACGCCACTCGCAATTTTAATGCAATTGTCATTGAAGTACACACAGAAAAGTTTGACTTTGACTGTGTTCTGTTCTTTTTTCTTCCAAGATGGTTAAAGCTGACAGTGTATACATAATAAATCAAGTCAGTGAAATCACTGTTTCATACATTCTTGTCACAGGAGAAATATAAATATAAACAAAGATTATTAATGTCCCTCCATCCTGAAGACGGTTAACACACTGGATCTGGCTCTCATCTTGGATTGTCAGAGGCTTAGGGACCAGCCTAAAAAAGGTGCAATAAAAGTGCAAAGACCGGCTGCTTTTTATCAACAAGTCTTTGAGGTGTATTTTCCATATTTCTGAAAAATTGTTATTTAGCTAACTGGATAAATACTAAGGTGAATTTGAAGGCCAGCAAATTTGAAGCCTGGATTCAGATCAAGTGTTACTCCTACCACAGCCGTCTATCCTATTCAGTAATTCCTTTAATCCTGCTTTTTGTTATGAAAAGGTTCTCTGGACCTAGAATGTTACGGGTTCACGGAGCAGGGATTGTGGTTTTGGAAAAATACGTTATGAGGAAAAAAATATATCGTTAACATAGCAAGCAATTACCAGCAGACCGACAAAGAAAAGAACAGAAACAAAAATCTTTATGCAGATAAGCCACACTCCTGGAAATAATGATCATAACTGATCTCTGGGCAATTCATTGCGAAAACGCAGCAGGCCTCGGCTCAGAGAGCATTGCCAAAGTGGGACAAGCAGCTCACAGCTTATCATCTTAATCAAACCCGTCACTGGTTTTAAGCAAAGTATAATGTTGCAATCACAGGAATTTGTGATTTAAGTAGGTTTGGAACTGAAAACCTACAAGTTTCCTCTTTTTTTCCCCACGTTTCACTTTTGAGCCAAGCACATTTACCTCCATGATCTTTAGAGCTGTGAACACAGGCACAGAGTCTGCAGGCTGAAAATGCTTAATACTGGCACATTAGGCCTTTAAAACAAAGAAGCCAAACAAAAAGATCTCTATGTGGAATACGTGAAAGAGTCAAAAAGAGAAGGCCTGAGTTGGCACCAGCCTCTGGTGTCTCCTCTGCTTCCTTTCACAACATGATAAATAGCTCCAGAATGAAACCTTAAGCTCTGCACATGGTTGCATAACACATACCACAGTATGTGTCTTTTGTGTTGTCTATTTAAGACTTCTAAACCACATTTATCAAAGAAATGAAAATGCAAAGAAAATCAAATAAATTCAGTTTCTCAACCTGAGCTGCTGAGTGACGAAAAACAATGACAAACATCTCTGAATTCCTCCTCAGAAAAAAAGGTCTGCAATAAACAATACCTTGCAAAAGTATTCATGCCCCTTGTATTTATTCAAATTTTGCCACATTACAACTGTAAACTCTGATGCATTTCTTTTGTGTAATCTTTTGATAGACCAAAATAAATGAGTGTATAAAAGTGTAGCATTCCTATATGCAAAAATGCAAATGTTTTGGACTGTAATTAGCCTGCTAGCTAAGTTGGATGATCGTGTTTTGTTTGGTGAGTAGTTGTGAAATACCCAGTAGTGCTCTCTAATAAATATCTTAGCCCTTCATAGAACAGTTGGATTTATACAGAATCAGGTGCACACTGTTTACTGATTAGATGACTTCTGAAAATGATGATTGCACTAGATTTTATTCAAGGGCATCAAAAGCTTGTGACACTTGTTACATTATTTGGTTAAAAGTGTAAAACCATGAACAAATTTTTGGCCATTTGTGTCATTTATGGTTGTAATGTATCAAAATGTGAACATTTCTGGTCATATTTTTGGGTGTAACTTTAATCAGAAGTAGGTCTTTGATAGGTTTTATGGAATTATATATTCCCAAGCTAATGAATACCATAAGTATATATTTTTAAGCATCGTAGGTTTGCCAGCTTAAATCATGTTGCGGCAAGTCACATTAGCTCTGGTACAGAAACACGCAGTATAGAATTTCCACATTGATGTAATCAAATTCAAGGCACGCTTTATAGTTTTTGGAGCCATGTATGAGACTTGTTTAACTGATGTTGCAAGGGATTGCTGGGTTAGTCTTCAGCTCACACTGCGCAGGTGACCTGAAATGCACTCTGGGAGACATTATCATGGCTTTTAGCTGAAGCAATTTTTCTTCTTTAAATAAACAGTGTGGGAAACAATTTGCGGCTGCAGCCAATAACCATAAACCAACATCATTATGTCAAGACTGTGTTTAAGATGAGAAGATCAAACAGGACGTCACTTAACCAAGGACAGAGGTTGGTCAAGCAACGCAAAGCAAAACCTTTAAAAGTCAGTTTCTTCCATGAGATACTCAAGAAACTGTCTGACTTTTATCTTGACAAATCTTTCCTTAAATGGGACTTGAGAACATTGATCTGTTGTAAATTAAGATATTTGAGACATGTTTGAAATTTGCTCCTTAACTAAGTTTTATGATTGTGTTTCTGAAGCAAAAACACATTTGCCTTTAATATAAATCACAATGAGTCTGTAAATAGCCCATCTCATTCCATTTGAGCCATCAGTCACCCCAAACAAAGTTAAAGCACCCTCAAAAGTTTATAATCAAGGCTAATGTTAAGAAGTGGTTTGGAGATGTTACAGTAGCGCTTCTGCAGTTTTTGTTTTAGTTGAATGATCCATCTTTCTGGACAGTTTCTTTCCAAACATGAGTAGCAATATGCTTGTTTAATTGTGTTACTTTATACAAAATCCATACTGCTTGTCACATGGGAGTAATTTTAAACCATGAACTTTTCCATGAGGTCAGTGGAGTTCCAAGTATTTCTTACAAACAATAACTTTATAAAATTAGCAGCAAGGTTTCATTATGCCTGGAAGGCTGATCACAAAGGAGAGATTAGCTACTAACAAATTGATCTGTAGCCTCAGACAGGAGATTAATCCACATTGTTTAGAAACTCTCCAGTCTCATGGCACAGGATAATGATAACGAGGTTTCCAGTGGAGGTATCCATCTATTTTCATACATACATCTCCAAACAATAAGTAAATGTATAAAGCATGTAGGTTTAACGTATGGGACTAATAAAATTCAGGAGAAATCTGTTCACTAGAAACAATTCAAAAGTAAACATGTTGTTCTCTAACTGCTTTTTGTTTCTTGAGGCAGATATAACATTTAAATATTTCAGACTTCAAAGCTATTTCATTTTAAGAACCAAGCTAATTGGTCATTTGACTTATTACAACAGATTTAAGATGAACATCTTTCAACACTGCAGTTTTCCTGTCTCGTACTTTTACTGCACACACTTAACCCGGTGTACCTGTAACATGTGGTAACTTCTCCGGTCGACTTCACGCAGGGATACTTTGTAGTTGAAATATTATTCTCAGAGCATTTTTCCCTGGAAAAGAAAACATGTGACATTTTGAACCGAGCTGAACATATTATTTTTCTTCTCTAGCTTAAAACCTAGAATGAAAACAGTTACCCCTCACTGGCATCCTCTTCCTGGTAAGACCAAAGCAAAGCTCCCGAGAAACACATGCAGGTGACGGAGAGCAGGAGCGGACTCCTGTTGGGCTGCAGCAGCATGACGTCGACCTGTCCGCTGTCCGCGCTGGGAGCGACTGGCTCGTCTCTGCTTTAACTTCGGCGGGTGAAGGTTAGGAAGGAGGCAGGCAGACCCTCCCATTCACCCAGACATTGTGAATCTCCCACGAAGAGCCTCAGATGTTACCTAATTCTTTTGACACCAGAACTTCCACATTCGTATCACATATAAAAATTATGTAAAAAAAAAAAAAGTATATCGGACATGCTAGAAAATAACTTGTAGACGCGAAGCTAAACCGTTTGGGTGACACGGTAAGAAATAAAACAAACCGTCAGTATAAGGAACTGTCAAAGGAAAAAAATATATAGGGAGAGCAGAGCTGGCAGACCCGCGCGTATAAGCACGCGCTTCTGTTATTATGGTGCGTCATAATCTTTGCTGCCCTCGCGCGGCTGTGAATACGCTACTAGCAATATGTTTCAGTATAGCAACGTAAAACGGTGATGAACAATTAACAAATTTGGTCAGAAAAGTCAAGGTAATTATTAGATTTATCATATCGAAGGAAACCACGATAAAAACAGAGCTTTACTTGCGTGCTGGTGTGCTTGTACGCCACACAATGCCTGACGGAAAAAGTGCTTAAGTAATTACTCACTTTATTTTATTTTTTGGCTCAAGCCACAAGAGATAAAGAATAAAGAAAGTAACGGAAAAATTGCCCAAAAAAGGGAAAATGATAGGTGTTTAACAAAAAAGAGAAGTATACTACAATAGAAAACATTACTTTTACCTAAGAACTCCTGTTAAACTAAGTATTAAGATTACGTTGTACAAAATTCGGGGTGAACAATAAAGTTTTTAGTTTGGACAACATTCCCTCTTCCTGTATAGTTTGGTGCTGGAGAGTCAGGACACGAGATGACAGGTATTTGATGACCTGGGAAAAAAAATACAAAAATATTTAGATCATAATTTAGGCCGAAACCATTTGTGCCTTGTAGATCAATAACATCGTTTTCAATCCGACCTCTTTACAAGCAGAGAATCAGAGTGAGGGTTTGTGGACTGGTGAGAATCCTGACTACCAATCAGGATTCTGGCAGGGACACTGATTAACATTTTGAATAACCTGCAGTTTGATTTTCTGTTGACACTTTCAAAACCCAAATACATGAACTGTCATTTGTCTATACTACAATCACTGAAACGTAAGTACAATATCTCCAGGAAAAAACAATTTACAGTAGACCTTAAAATTAATATTTTGTCTTTTTGCATGACGAAAGATGAGCCAAGACCAAATGCCAATGTTCTTAAAAATGAACTAGATAACGATAATTTTAGTAGATTACAATAAAAAATACAATCTTTGAATTGTCCATATCCAGACAAATGATATGAATTAATTTCCTATAACTTATAAATTTAATAGAAGTAGTAAAAGAAGATACACTCTGAATTATATCAATACATCATATATATATATATATATATATACTTATATAAGTATATATATGTATATATATACCCACTACTTATAAGGACCTACTATATAAGAACCTACAACATTCATTCATTCACCTGTTCACACACTGATGGTGACAAACTACTGGATAGTAGCCACTGCTGCCCTGACCTGCATATATTCAAAATGATTGAATAAATAATAAACATAAACCTAGAATATTTTATGCACAGCAAAACCTTTTTTTTTATAGTACTAACTTTGATTACACCAAAGGGATGTGCCAGTCCTATTGACTATATATGTAAATAAGTGATACAAAAATTGTCAATCTGACAAGCAATTATTTTTTCATTTACACCCTGGCAGATAGCCACATTTTATGTCAACATAGCACTATGTCAAGGATAAGCAAAACAACTAAACTCAGTCAGCTAATCATTAAACGAACAAAACAGAAATTGGAAGACGGAAATTTATTTACAGATTTTCACAGATGTTTGGAAGTAGGAAGCAAATATCCGCCTCTATTATCTGTGCCAGAACACCAGGGATTTGCATCAGCAAAGTCATCACAAACAAAGCCAAATGGTGTGTTGAAGGAGAAAAGCAGACTTTGTGATTTAACGGAGCATCTAAGAAAAAAAAAAACTACTAAAGTACTGAGTACTGCAGGACAAACACTATTTTTAGCCTGAATCCCAGTTGCTTTGCATATGTTTCATCTTTTCATGTTGAGGCGTAACTGATTACATAGCCAATTTATGAATTAAAGGCTTGCTCATTAACAGCTGCCTCTTAGAGTCTGCCAATCCACCTTTAAACTCACTCATTAACTGGGTCAAGGTGCCTAAAAGAGGTGTGGCATTAAACCTCTCACGTACTGCTGACCTTATTCATGAGCTACCTTGACCTGAGTCTGGGCACCTGTAGTGTTTACCTGCACTTGCAGAACTCACGAGTTCTTCAGTTTCTAAATGACACAGGATGGCATTACAGCAGAACCACTGAGGAGTCTGTAAAAGATATCCTTATGAAACAAGATGACTATGGTGTCACTTGCATCTGCTTTTTTTTTTTTTTTTTTCTCTGGTAGAGCAGTTACACGGGGACATTAGTGACACAGCACTAGTTGGTGTCTTTACAAGGAAAAAGGTAATAAAATGGATCCAATTACAAGATATATATTCTTGAAGACTGGGGAATTGTACCTCTTGGAGAATCATTTGGCAGAAAATGACACCTGGAGTCCACTTCAAAGGGCCTGGCGAAGCGTGAAAGCAGTGTTTGACCGGGTCTGCTGGCTTCATTACAACAGATCCTCTACTACTACTACCATACTATCCGCTCCAGCTCTGCTCTGAAGGGCTGCACTTCAGCTTCTGGCCACTTGATGGCCCTTTCGACCAACAGATCTTGCCCCCCCCCCCCACACACCACCACCCCTTCTTTCGCCACTATCGTCATCATTGCCCACAAAATGGATGACAGTTTTTTTAGAAATATCAGCGTGCGTCATGACTGTGAGGTGCACATGCTGTGCCGTTTACGTTCCACCTGTTCTGATGATGCCTCAGCAGCCTCAGCAGGCAGGGAGAGATCATGCCTGCAACAAACAATCTAATGCTGTTTAGCACAGATACCGCATCAAAGCAAGAGGACACAGGAGATACAGCTCACATGTTTTGCAACAGACAGATACAATAATAATCTGTGACATGTGAATAAGTCACTTATGACGTCAAAGAATCATTTATTCTAATATGCTTATTAGGTTTTTTTGGCCATAAGTATAGCAAAACATGTTTTCCATGCCTTTTTTCCCCATTATTGATGATGACCTTGCTTCTAGAAATGTTTTTTTATAGTGTAACCATCTTTTTTGACAATTGCAGGAATTAGTTTGTATCAATCATCTGTGGGTTGTTTATGCCATGTTTTTTTTAATTTTATTTAAGTAAATGTAAACGGAGAGGATCTGTAAAACTGAGGCAACAATCAGCTCTAAACGAGATTGGACAGAAAAGCAATTAAAGAAGGAATGTTGCAGGATTGTGTTTTACATGGGGAATAAACAAGATCTATTGGTTGTGTGTCTTGATTAAAGGAGCTTATTGAGGTCAGAGTAGAAAGTTAACGCTGAAGAAAGGTGGAAATTATTTCACCCTGAGCTGCCTTATTTTACTAAACATTCTCAGAATATCTATTTGGCAAAAGAACCACCCAAACAACACATGTTCTCATGCACTGGTAAATTAGAATACGTGCCGTGAAAAGTGATTCACTGCCTTGTGGGTTGCTGACATTGACACGAAACCCTTTCATGCTTAATGGATTCCTCACCGTGGAGGCCTGCAGTCGCGGACTACCCACAAATATGTTCTTTTATTCTCTAGATTCTTTTGCACACATGGGACAGCAATGGGAACTCGCCTCTCCTCTGTCTGTCTCTTCTCACAGTGCAGCACTGCAGTGCCTCTCTGCACATGCTCAGTCAGAGACTAAGGGACAGCCACAGACAGTTGGAGCTCCCTGAAAATATGAACAGCCCCCATCATGAGACGTTGTTTTCTTGCGACCAGGCTCTGAATCATGCCGAACTTAAGAATAATAGGCGGAAGTGTTGCTGACGTGGGCATATTCATTCCTACATGAATAAACTTCGTCTTTTTATAGAAACATTTCTGCTTTGTCAAGGTCACTCTGTCTCTCTCAAGCTCAGACTGACTCTCTTTTGTGGAGGCTTTATATGCTGCAGAGCTGCAAACCCACCAACACAGAAGTGCCCACCTGAACTGACAGGCCTGACAAGAAAAGCATTAATCAGAGAAGCAGCCAGGAGGCGCATGGTAAGTCTGGAAGAGTGCAGGGCCACAGCTCATGTTGGAGATTCAGTTGACAGCACAACTACTACCTATGCACCATACAAAATGACCTTTACAAAAGAGTGGCAAAAAAAAAAGAAAATAAAGAAATTGCTGAAAGAAAGTGTTAATCTGTTATGGTTCATGCCTGGATGGCAGCCTCATCCTCCTAAGATCAGATGGGAATGTAACTGAGTTTAAATCTGTCTGCATGACTGAAATAAACTGACTTCATATTTTTCCATATGAATTTTAGTTTCTTTCTGGTGTTTGAAACATCTGTTATAAATTCTGACTTTGTAAATGAATTAAATTAAATTAAATTAAATTAAATTGAGTAGAACTGAACTGAACTGAATTGAATTTAATTGAATTATGTTCACCAACCCTTAGAAAATTGTTCTAATACGCGTTGACC
Organism: Micropoecilia bifurca; assembly: GCA_903067075.1. NCBI lineage: Eukaryota > Metazoa > Chordata > Actinopteri > Cyprinodontiformes > Poeciliidae > Micropoecilia > Micropoecilia bifurca. The sequence continues at coordinate 398 of CAEGAF010098161.1, read as the reverse complement.
TTTTTCGTGTATCTAAGAGTAAAAATAAGAGTAAAAATTAAGATAGATTTGTTCTTCACTGATATCTTGTTGTCTAAAAACGTTTATTGTACACCTGCCACTTTTAAGCAATATGTCATCAATGTAAAGCATATTTCAACGAGTGTTAAAAGTCTCCTTTAAGATTCCCCAGCCTATAAATCCAACATTTTCAGAATGAAAATGACAGATTACTTCCTGAAAGATTTTGACTTTTGTACAAGTACTTATAGTTTCCCCCAACACTCTGGGTGGCGTGTCATGTCAACCATATGTGTTTTTAGACGTGGTTGACAGACAAGAAAGCTACTCAAGTGAATCCCAATAATGTGGTTTGTAATGATGTGATATATGTCGTCTTAATTATGAGGTGATATATG
>CAEGAF010098155.1:0-33126 GCA_903067075.1 Micropoecilia bifurca | reverse complement strand
CTCCCGCGCGCCGCCCGCGGCCCGCCCCGCCCCCCCCCCCCAGAGTCTGCAGCACCGATGTACTGCTGCTGCTGTAGAGGAACTAGGCAAGTATATAAACTTTAAGCCAAGCAATCAGACGTTAAACCTGAATGGAGTCGTGTTGAGCAGGTAACCCTGATGATGGCACGATGAGAAAAGCACTTTTAGTGATCAGAGATCGTGTGGGGATCAATGGATGACAACAGCAGCTCGTCCATAAATACTCTGCGGCTACAGTGAATGCAGACATGTGTGGATGCAGATGTCACAAAGCATTTTCGGAAGGGGACCGGTTGGGGGGGAGGCGCGGAGAGGGTGGGGGGGGGGGGCTCAGTGGTAGTTATGCGATTCTGCCCTGACACATCAGTGTGTTAGTGAAAAGAGCAATACAGCTGGCTGGGAACAAAAAAACGGCAGCGTCGCTTTCATCAGCGAATCAGAAAAAGAAAAAAAAAAAACCACGCAAATGAATGTATCATTCCTCCCCCCACCCCACTCTCCTCACAATTCCTTTTCCGTCGACCCCTCGACAGGGATGTTTACAGATAGCTATCATTCGCCCCCTCGTTTTCACATTTGCGCTTGGACACGTTTCAAAAGCCCGGGCCCTTTTCATCTCCCCGCTCGCTGTGAGGAAATTTGCTCCTTAATGGCTTTCAAAACAGGAAGCGCAGACAATATAAAAAATAAAAAGCAGAAGAAGTGAGGAGAATGCTTTGCTCTCTCTCTCTCCAATCCCCCCCCCCCACCACAACCACCACCCTCAACGCCAGCCGCCGCCAGCCGTCGCATCCTTCCCGAATGTGAGCACCGCCGCCGCCGTGCCAAGGTGCCAACTGTGCCAGTCACACTGACCTCCATCTGCAGGCAACTCGATACCATCTCTTCAAACCGCCGCGCGCTCGCGCTGAATGGGGCTCGCTCAGTCGCAGTGAAGCCTGAATGCCATTCAAAGCCGCGGCTCGGAATTGTGTTTCAAGTTTGTGCGCTATTGTATCCTTTGTTCACAGCTGCTGTGTAGGGGAAGGAAAGGAGAAAAAAAATCCTTTATCACTAAAATGAATACTAAAACGGTTGTACTGGAGGAATGCACAGAGGAATACATTACCACCAATGTGCAAATTATTCCACTATCAGGCAAATTAGAGCCGATTTTTTTTTCTCTCTCCCGCAAGACTTTATCAATGACCCTCGCAAGGAGAAGAAGGGGGGAAGGCCGAGCTGCTGCGGACCGGCTCAAATTGCTTCTAAAAGACGGTTGTCTTGCCAAGTACTATGCGTACTATTTTAGCTGTATATGTAGGTGTCTGTTTACTCATGTTGTATTCATAATTCCGCCTCCTGCAGGGCATCCGTGTCCACCGAGTGCCCTTGAACATGCCATGAGTAGTCTTTCTGCGCCTCGACTAAAAAGAGACCTGAAAGACAGCTACACACGCTTCCGCACAGTTGGATAAAACAAACCTTAACCACACAACTCAACCTCACCAAAGAACCAGATTTTTTTTTTTTTTTTTTTCAAAAGATGTTCTGAAGAGTGTTTTTTTCTCTCCCCTCGTCTTTGCTTTTTGCTCTCCCTGGGTAAAACAAATGCATCATTTTCCAGTTTCAAAAAAAAAAGAAAAATCTTTACTCCCTCTTCTCCCTCCCATTGTGCTGTTTCCGTGTATGGAAGTGCTCCCTCCCATTGATTTTCTCCCAGCCGAGGCCCTACCCTACACGAGCTGCTTCCTCTGCGGTGTCATCTCCTTGTGCCTCTCTGCTTTTAACTGCGTTTTACTCCTGTGGCTCGCTGTACACCTGCCAGACTGGCAGTGGTGAGTGAAGTCAGAAGAACTGACACAAACGCTCAAAAGTTTTTGATACTGATTTGGCTTTTTTTTTTGATGCAAATAATAAGGATAAAACCTAAAGCTGCTGGAAGCCTGTAGAATCAAATGGTAATGTTGATGAGAAGAATGCAGCAGGAACTATTTACCACTTTAGAGATTTGTGTCACACTTAGTGGTTTGCATTTAGGCTAAAATGTTTCTCCCACCTGAGCTGCAGATCTCTGCAGCTCCTCCAGAGTCAACATGGCTGCTTTCCTGATTAACTTTCTTCATCAATGTATTAATATTCTCTAATAAACAGCTAAAGTCTTGTAAGTGAGCTCAAATCACACACAAGACTTTATTTAAAAGGGGCTGAATACAAATGCACACCACACTTTTCAGCTTTTTTGGTGTTTTTAAGTAGCAGCCTTTGAGAACTTGAAACTTTAATGTCTGTAACATAAAATCTAGGGCTGCAACTAACAATTATTTTAGTAATCAATTATTATGACGATTAATAGATCAAAAATCAAATAAAAAACAAAAACAATGTGCAGAATTTTCATCCTTTTCTGTAGAATATCAGAAAAACTTTAAAAGATGCCCATAATTTCAATGAATTGTTTTAAAAAACAAAAGAACATCAAAATTGCCTGGAATGCAAGAACTGCTTTCCTTTAATGAATGATTGATCATTTGTAGCAAAGAACGCCTCTGCAAATTTAAAAAAAATAAATAAATCTTCAAACATCCACATGTGGAAATCACAGCCCTTTCTGTTTGACTTACCATTATAGTGCAGGACAAATCAGGTTATTATTTTTTAGATTAACTTTGTAATAAATATAAAGAAATTTATCTCTTTAAATTTTGTCTACAGGTACCAATAGATTTTTTTAAGAATATGATGCAATAGTTATGGGTAGAAAATATTCAAAGAAAACATTTTTTTTATCTTAAATGATTAAAGTGTGTAGTTTTTGTATATTTTTGAAATGAGTGTGTTGTTTTTTCAGCAAATTGTCATGTTATGAGTCTCCATACTCCAGTTAACGATTAATCAATTGCAAAATTTGTTTATTTCAAAAATCGATTCATCGTGATTAGTTCGATTAATCAATTCAAAAATAATAAAATCCCAATTTAAATGTGTGAGGAAACATAAAAAGGTTCAAATACTTGTGGGATGCTTCAGCAGGCCACTCTGCATGCCTGTTTCAGATCTGTTTCATGCACAAAGCCTCTTGGCATAAAAAAAAAAGTATACTGTGGACTGATATGCGATAGGAGTATTTAAAGGCATCCGTTTATTCTTGACAGGACTCGATATTCCAGGGAGTTTCAGGGAATATTTTCCAGCCTGTGCAGCCTTTGCGCTACCAGCCACCCTGCTCACCCCCACTGTGATGCGCGCCTGCGTCCACTGGGGGCTACAATTAGCCCATCAAACTCATTCCACACCACCTCTCCGATCCCCTTTCTCTCACCCTCCAAAAGCCCAGGCTCCTCGGAAGAGACAGGCAACTTGTAAGACTGAGGGAGGTAAACCTTTGAAGTGCCAAGTTTTTGCAGAAGCCTCGCTTTTTTTCCCTCCCCTCATATGGAGGCTGAGGCGATAGAACAATTAAAGTATCTGGAGCGGCGGGCTGACTCCGCGCTTCATGCATGCGCCTGCCTCGACTCCGGCCCCTTGGAGGTAAAAGGGTGGCAGAACCAGTGACACGCACGTTTAGATGTATTTTTATGCCAAAGCCGTAAATCTGTCTCGGCGTACGCGCCTGGCTTCTGATTGGCTGGACACGTTTCTGTCTGCGTCTGTCAGTTACGAGCTTTTAAATCTGGAGCAGCAGTGCAGTATTTCACAACTCCGCCTGGCCTCTGGCCCTGGATTTAACTTCAGCGGTTCGTATAAATAAGTCAGTCTTGACTAGTTAACAATTCTCATTATCCGCCAGGGGTTTGAGTGATTTAGAATGCAGAAACGGAGACGTATTAGTGCGAGTTTTCTGTTGGGATATTGGGAAAGGACAGACAAAAGTTACATTTTGTGCTCAAATAATGTTCAGAAATTTCTCCCGACTTGGCCTGCATGCCGGGAGCTAACATGTCGTCTCCTGACTCTAAGCTGAACAAACTCAGGGCCCTGGGATCCGATGGGGGCTGCTGTGTGTTGTTGTGCAAAGACAAAGCTTCTCTTTCTGGCTCTGCTCCGGTGGGGCCAGGTAATTACACAGCACTGTCTTAAGAATCCGAGGAGAAAGGCCCGCTATCGTTCACATTTGCACAACCCCCCCCACCCCCCCCCCCACCCATCAATTATGTGCATTCACTGAGTATACAGCTCCACCTGCACACACTTAATTTTAAACAACGGTTACATTACGCCAGGCAGGATTACAGTGATTCCAAACCGACCCAGGCCCGCATGGCGGCTCTGCCTCTGGCACCAGAGGTCAGCGTTTGAGTGGAGCGACACCAGCCACAGACTGAACAGGTGTGTAACTTATGCAGATGCGCAGCTCCAACATGTGGTCTGCATTAGTTGCTGCCGCTGCTGCAGCCCGAAGCAAAGCTTTCCCTCCGGAGCGGGAGTCGAGTCCAAAGTGACATTCCGGATTAGCAATCGACTCGCTGCTGAATCCCCTCCAGTCGGGAAGAGGACATTTCCTCAAATCGGAATACTTTCACGTGTTTCATGACCACATTTCATGATCTTCCAGATAATGCAGACCCCCTTTTACAGGACAAAGTCAATGCAGATATTTCTGATGAGACACAGAGTATCTTAGAGATATAAGATAAACTGACTGGATGGATGGATGGATGGATGCATGAATGGATAAACAAGTCATTGGATGGATGCATCAACCCAACGATGGCTGGGTGACAAACCCATCACCCATCCACTGGAAGGGTGGATGGAATGATAAATAAACAAATCGTTGGATGGATAAACCAACCATTGACTGGGTGGATGGATGGATGAATGAATGGACGGACAAATGGACAGACAGAAAGAACCATCAGAGCAACCACAGGCTGCTGCTTCTACAATCTGCAGTGAAAGGAAACGGTGAGTCAAGAGTTTTCTGTTTTATTGACAATTGCAGGTTTAAACACGCGCTGACTCAGCAGCGTTTAAGCACTTGTATCCCCCAAAGTTGAACATAATTCCTTTAATTTGTCCAAGGTAAACGTGAAGGCACGCAATGATCTTCGCTTCTCTTTCAGTAATCTTGTAAAGCGCTTAAGACGTCCAAACACAAAAGTACATAAAAGAATCGTGACCGACTCTGCAGCCCAGTCTGAAGGCTGACTATCACTTTAAAAAGCACAGATCTCGCATTATCTACAGAGCTGATTTTATCGGATCTCATTATAACTTCATTTACAACTTCTTTTAAGTCAGTTAGCTGCAGGAGAACAAAACCAGGACTACTTCATAAGGGCATTGATGTTTTTGAATGAGTGAATGTAAGGCTGGAACACGGAAACAACAAGGGTGAGCCTCTTTCTTCTGACAAAAGCACAAAGAGACGGAGGCGCGAGATGGCACCAAGGCAAGTAAATTGCACCAACAAAACAAAAAAATAGAGGGAAGTCATGCTTCAACAGAGTGGGAGGTGGTCTCTCCCTCTCTCTCCCTTCTATCTTGCTGGTTATTCCACACTTTTTCCGGAGAAAGGATAAAAAAAAAAAATGCCATGGATTCCAGTGAATGCCAGTGAGACTCAAGCGAGCTATTCATGCTGCCAGTTGATTTAGGCATGCCTCGCTACACACCAATCAGCCCCAGCCCCGGCCTCGCCAGCCAGCCAGCCACTCACTCACTCACTCACTTGTCTGCCACTCTATCGCAAGATGGAGACAGCGCCAAAAAGTTCCAATTAAAATATCCGTTTGTGAAGTCTGCACAAGCAAAAAAAAAAAAAAAAAAAAAAAAGGAATGGCGTAGGAGAAAACACAACAAAAGCTGCCAAAATCCTGCGGACAAGCCTCATACTTAGGAGCTGCTTCTGTCTGCACTAACTAAATAAGTAAGAGGAGAGTGTGTGGATGTAAGACGGGGCGCCTTGTTATGGAGAAACGGGGCATGTTGCAGATGGAAAGGCGACGCCATTCCCCTTCAAAAAAGAAAAAAAACTTTATCGGATGGGTCGATAAAGTGCGCGCGCCGATTCATCGCCTGGCCGTCGTTTAATGAGCCGGAGAGGAGGAGAAGGAAGTGCGGCGTCCACAGAATCCCGCCGCCGTCTCTCTTCTTTTCTTCAAATCTCACACGCGGCTGTCACACAGCCGGTCTGGCCGTGCTGTTTATCTCACTCCAGGAGGATGTTAACAAGACAAATGAATGAATAAAATACACAAATAATGTGTTTAGGTAATGTTAATAATGCATGAAATGGAAGCTGCTTTGTGACAGCCGTGCTGCATCCAGGATTCCTTATCCTCCGAAGTTTGATGACAGTCTTGTTTATTCCCTTTCTTGGCGGCAGATTTCCCAGGCGATGCGTGGCCATAGATGCGGGCGTCTACGGCACATTTTGCTGATGAGGGAAGTTAGGAAAAAAAACACAGTGCACTGACAAATTTAGACTTTTCTAGGCTCATATGCTGTCACAGCTGAGCCATTCTCCAACATGAACCTTCATCTCAACAGTCGTGGTTTTCCTTGTTTTGTTTCATGACTGATTCCACTTGTCTGTCCCTGTTCAATACATGTATATATTCCCATTGCTTCTAAAAATCTAAAACTGAATCTGTTCAGGCCCTTTACACTTACACCCTTTAGTAAGATCCAGTCCAGCCATCCATCTCGAAAAGTACATTATTTAAAAACAGCAAGTCTGTGAAGGTTTTCCCAGAGATCATAACTAAGACCAACGAACAATGTGGTCAGGGAGAAACTTCTGAAGAAGTTTCAAACAAATTACAGCTGCATGATGTCAGGGGAAACAGAAAAACGTCAACACGGTTGCAGTGATCATAATTTCTAAATGAGAAGAAGGAAAAAAAAACTTGAGACACGGTTGGAGGTTCACCGTCCAGCAAGTCTCTGACCTCAAACTGAGTCAGAGCTGCAATGGCTGCAAAATCATGTGTTGGGGTGGTTCAGTCAAAGTCTTCTTGACCTAAGTCAAATTGAGAGTCTGTAGCAAGACTTGAAGATTGATGCTAACAGATTCTTTTGCAAAGCCTTGTATTTATAAAAAAAAAAAGCTGGCTTAACAATAACACTGAGGCATGTGCGCACCTGCAGTGGTAAGCAAGAAAAGTCAAGGAAGTGTCCCAAAAAACAAAACAGGAGGAGGGGAAAGTCACTCCAAGAAACTGTCTGAGTTAGAAAATAAGGATCATATCCAATTCCTTTCCTGGACCAACACTTGAAATTAGAAACAGGTCCAAGCACTCTGGACTGCAGAGACTAGTGAGACGACAACACAAATGTCAAAAAACAGAGTCAACCAAATCCAGGTAAAGTTCAGGAAAGTCTTTGCTTATACTGAAGAGGGAAATCAAATAAACCGGGAAGCTGCAGCCGTTAAGACTTCTCCAAACCGACAAACCGTTTGGAAAACACAAGGACGGAGCTTAACGACTCAGAAAGCAGACACCCCATGTTTACCCCCACAAACTCCAAAGAAAAGACCCTGTCCTATCATCAGGCGGGTCGGGACAGAAAACCTGAATTCGAGGCGGCTTAAGTGCTCTCTGGAATCACTCAGCATTCCCCTCCCTTCCCGGTCCGGTTCGCAGAGCAGAAATTTGACTGCGACGGCGTATCCATCCATAACAGTAAATTGTCCTTTGGGGAATTTTGGCGGGGCTCCGTGTTTTCCCTCCCATCTTTTTACCCCGCTGTAGTCCCAGCATGCTCTTCCAGTTCCAAAAAGCTGTCTCCGTCACTCTCAATCACAAGCAGCTTGTCCGTATGCAAAAAGCAGACGATTTTCCGAAGGCTTCAGTCAGAGGTAGCCACGAAGAAGCGCACGGATCTGAATCTTGCAAAGGAAGAGGTCTGCTACTTGTTTGGCCTGGGCTTCATGTGGGTCGTTTAACTGACTAATAACGTAGTGCATGGGAAAGGTTAGTCGAGAATGATTTTTAGGGGTCTGGAACATTTATAGTTGCCAAATTCCATACTTTTCCAAAGTCAAATCTCCAGGGTCTCATGTGCTTGTTAAAAGCATTAATATAAAAAAACATTTAGTAAGCAAGGAAGGAAGGAAGAAGGAAACTAGGAAGGAATAGACTTTATACTTTTATACTTTAGACTTGCAATTTATAATGTTTAGGACAAGACTTGGCATTTCCCACGCAGGAGATAAGGTGAGTTTTGCCAAGTAAGCTGTGAAGTGTTTCTTAAATCGATTAGTAAAAGATGGTTTTGCTTAAATTAAATACTAAATTGGGATAGTTAAAGTGTTTAATAATGAGCTTCAAGTTTCCAGATTTCCTGGATGGATACGCTAAATTATTAAAGGGCCAAACTGCTACCAGCTATTCACAAACTGATATTAAGGTGTAATGAAGATTTCAAATCTTTCCGGTTCAAAACCGCAAAGATTTTCCCCTCTGACCGATCTTTTTACTGAGATGTCAGATTCTGTCTGCCACATTGTGCTACACCCTGCAGGTCAGCTGGTTTAGGAAGGCTGTTCCTTTTCACTCACCTGAAATAAAAATACTGATTTCCAGTCAGTATTTAATTAAAGTCATCTTAAGTCTACAGATGGAGAGCTATGGATGCTGTCGTTAAGCAGCTGATTGCTGGGTGGCGGCCAGAGCAGATAGCCCTACTAACTAATCAGCAAATATCATGTGCATGCAACACATTTTTAATTAAGTCTATATTCAAATCAAAATAAATAAAATGTTTGGATTACATTTTGTAAACTATACTGTTTGCAACAGTATTAATAACAGTTTTTTCTGTTATGAATAAAAATAAAGCTCTATCATGTTCTACATTTTTGTTTTGAATTTTTACTGAAGTTCATCCTTTTCGTGATATTTCCTATTGTTTATTTCAAACAGTGGCAACAAACTTTTCTTATTCGCGGTGAAAGCTGTTCAACAACAAACACGGACCTGTGAACTAATTTGAAATCCTTCGTTTGCCTTAATAAAGCAGGCTGGATTCAATACATCCATGGCCCGAAACACGCGGAACACCAATGTATGAGTCTGCAGCCAGAAACTCCCTAAAACCCTCGGAGCACAGCTGGAGAATCAGTTCAACCTGTTCCCTCCCGAACTTCTTGGAAAAAAAAAAAGGCAGATTTTTTCTGATGAGTAACAGGGAGGGTTAGTCACTCGAACAGGACAGGAAAAAAAATCGCTTCGACAAACAGCAGGATTTTAAATTCGCTCCGCAACTTCCAGCTGGAATCTCCTCCTTCTGCTACGTAATTCCCCTCCTCTTTGTGGCTCAACCTCAGCCTCCCACCCCCTCATCCCTTTACATGCTACAGCTGGGAAGAAGACGGGGTGGAGGGGGGAAATGAGGTCAAGGATCATCTTACTCCTTATACTCTAACCTCCCTCCTCTCTCCCTCACTCAAAACTTCATTCCATCACTGCAGCTCCCCCCCCCCCCCGTTTTACCCCACCCTTTCCTGTGCCCTCGGCCCGGTGCTAATTGGTAAATCTGTTGAACCATGCCATCTCCAACAATGAGGCACCTGGAGCTCTGTCAAAACAAGTTCCCCTGCGCAAACGGCCTCCAGTGTTAATGCAGCGGCGTGCCGAGCTGCACAGTCTGCTGTCGCCCTGCAGAATGCAGATCAAGCCGTCCGGGGGAATTTGTCAGAGATGAGCAGGCTCTGACAGCCGACGGTGGGAGTGGTTAGTTAGGAATAAAGATTAATCATCAGCAGTGCATCTGACTCTTGATCCTGGTTCTTTGTGCAAGACGGCAATTAGAAAAATCTTACTAAGGCCGATGGGTTTTCTTTTGTTTTGTTTGTTTTCAAAGCCTCCACAGGTCAGCTCTCTTTGTTAAAAGGGAAACATCATCGTCTCGCTTCACCCTGACAAGCCGTCATCCAAGACTCGAGTCACACCTTAGGCTCAAGGACGCTGCGTCCACAACGACGCAGACAAAGGTGTGTTTGTAAGACACACACACACATACACACACATGCCGAAAGACAGACCGGCGCACCCAAAGTTGATCCTGCCAGACCTTGTCAAACAAGTTTTAGCAGAGACGGAGGGAGGGAACCGAGGCATCAAGTCGACACGAGGAAAAGATTGTTTTCTTCTGTCTATCAAGCGTGATTTACCGTCTTTCTTGACTGGTTTTTCCTTTCATTTATTTAGTGTTACTTACAGGCAACAAAGGCCCCGGCAGAGTGTGCATAATCAACAAGCAATTGATTAGTCAAACAATTGGAGTGAGCCCTCCAGAAGGCCGCAGTGGCCTCAGAGGAGATTAAGCCTCCTCTCTTCTGGGTTTTGGTAATGCCCGGCCTATTTCTGGCTTCACAGTGCCTGACTGAGGCGAATCCAAACAAGGCTTACTGAAGTCCCTCAGCATGTCAGCATGGCGGCACTAAAAACAACAGCTAACCTTACCTTGGGGCTCCGCTTTTCGATTACTTTGAGGGGTTTTAAATAGATGCAGGAAAAACAGGAACCAGAGAGGGACATTCAAAGTCCAACACGGTTATCTGGGCTCTAAACCTTCAACCAGTGGATGTAAACACTCCAGTTTACTGCGTCTTTGTGTGAGGAAAACTCTGTTAGCCAGTTTGTGTGAGGATACAGGGCCGTTTTTGAGAAAGAAAAAAAAAAATCACAGGTTTTTGTAAAAAATCTTTGTCCTATAAAAGGATGTCAATAAGAAACAGTTAAGACATGATAGAAACCAAACAAAGACAGAAACAGTTTGTTTTCCACCTGCTGTCACATTACAGCCACAGACTTTAGCGCATTCCACTGGGATTTTACGAGATAGACCAACAAAAGCTTGTGCATGAATCAATCAATCACATGATAAATGAAATAAGCTTGATAATTACTATTTCCATGATTGTTTGTCATGGACCAGATGACAAAGGTCCAGCCCCTTCTGTTGAAGGACAATTTTATTATAGACTTCAGTGTCTATTTTATGTATTGCTTCAGCTGTTTTGTTTATTTATTTTGTGGATTTAAAATGTCTTCCACTTATAGTGTTAAGCATGCACTAGAAATTAAAGTTTAATAATATCTGGCAGGGTTTACTGCATTACTGTCCCGTCATTATACCAATTATATCATCATCATTATTTCCATTTCATTGCTTGAAAATGTTCTCAACACAACAATATTGTTTGCTGCAATAACTTCTGGGATAATTCATTGCCCAGTGAAATTTGTGACCATGACAGGCGTCATTGTGAAGTAAAGTCAAAGGGATGTATCTTTAACTTTTTGGAAAAAAGTCAAGGCTTTACAGATTGACCGTTCACTGTGAGAACAGCTTTTGGGTCCAAAGAGGTCGAATTCAATCAGATTGGATAGAGAGCATCTTGAAACAGATGTTCAGCCTGATGTAGATCTGGACTTTGACTGGGCCACACTAACATAAGTATACGCTTTGATCTACACCATCTCATAGCAACTTTGGCTAATCGTCCGCTAGAGTCTCCAGTCTCCTGCAGTCCGTGTTCCTTTGTAATGATGTTTGTTCACTAATGTTCTCTGGAAAAACAACCAAGGCCTTCTCAGAACAGATTCAATTACACACAGCTGAACATGTTTAGTGTCTCATTTGGTCCAATTGTTTCCACCGGTTCTTATTTTAAGGTATCAAAGTGAAAGGGGCAAAATAAAACCATGACGCACTTTTTTTGTGTGTTGGTCTAAAAAAATCCCAATTAAATTCAATGAAGTTATGTGACAAAAAGTGGAAAAGTTCAAATGGTAGAAAAATACCTTTGAAAGGCCAAATAAAGCAAGAAAATGCCTAAACATCCAATAAAACATCAACACAGTTATATACATTAATAAATGCATTATCAGCACCATTCATCATACATTTGAATTCTGATTTGACATAATAAGGCATTGCAGACATTCAGTAGCATATAAACAGCAAATCAGCAGCAATGAATGATTATGATTGTCATTATCACGATTTAAGGTTTTTTCATTCACAACTTTTGCCATTTTAAATAATCAATAAATAATCAGTTGGTAATTTGAGTGCATAATCAGTCAAATGAAAAAAAAAAAAGCATATTATTTTTGGAATTCAAAGGTCTCTCACCAAATGAAATTGGTGAAGGCTCAGATCTGACTGTCCGGGGAATTCCCAGCAGAAGGGCCCCTGAAAGGCAAAGATGGACGTTCCCAAGTCACACAATTATATCAGCTCTCCATCTCTCCTTTTTATTTCTCTCTCAATCTCTTTCTCTCTCACACACACACACATACACACAGGCGCACGCACAGCTCTGCATACAATCTCAGCAGAAGGTTTTATGCAAAAAGAAACATGTTCGCATTGGGAAAAAAAAAAAAAAAAGCTGCATTCCCTGGCTGTTTTACTAATTTAAGCTACCACCTCGCCCATGCTGGCTGAGCTCTCGATGGGCTCAGTTAGAACTGGTTTTACACAGGGAAAACAGGAGTGTGCTCTCTCTCTCTCTCAACTGGTTTTACAGTTGCCTGGTTGTTAAAACAACGCTGCGCTTTGCTGAAACACTTCACCTCCTCGGTGTGAACAAGGATGCCTCTGCTGCACTAGCTGGTCAGATTCTGCCTCAGTCGGCACAAGTTATAATGTCAAAGCTTCTTTAATCCCAATTGCATGATGACTTTTCACATACCAATTCAGAACATGCATAAAAGAAATAGATATTTCAATTTAGCAGAGGGATATCTGAGCTTCATCTGTCCTGTAGCTAAAAGCAAAAGATGAAATTACAAACAAATGACAGAGGACAGGAGAGGAGGAAAAGAAGGTTGAGACTGAAAACAAAAGAAGGGATAAACTAGTGAAAGTCAAACAACATGCAAAGGGAAGCAACGGGGCTTTTTAGTTTACTGAAGGGCTCTGGTACCCAAGAGCTACTGTGCACTCAGATCACTGGGTTTTCCTTCTACTCGTGTTGACCCTCAGGCCAGCGAGATAGCTCCTCATAAAAGCTAGTCAGTAAACACTGTGGTTTACTGGTGTAGCGCGCGCACGCGAGCAAATATCCATTATGCCGTTAAAGTGTGTATAACACAGACTCCCACATGCCCACCCCTCAGCAAGGGTTAGCTTAAGTTCATGGGGGGTTATTTAGCAGTCAGCAAGGAGAAACAACAACAATAAAGCTACAACTCCTCACACAAATTAACTATGGGACACGGCGTGGAGAAACTACAGGCTAACACACAAGGTTTGCGTCTGGTTCTTTGTGCTACGATCCGATTTTTCCAAGACATACGGACTCCGACTCAAGTGTCCATCGCAGGACCACCAAACTCGTGAGATTGAGCGTTCAGGTATGTTCCGGAAATCTCACCGGAATTAAAAGCTGCTCAAACATGATCATTTTTTCCTTTTTTTGTATTTCTGAGCTCAGATCAGGGGCAAGTTCACTGTTCTTTAGGCTAGCAATAGATTTTAGTTTGTCTCTCTTCCTGTCTCACTCATGACCTGCGGTCAACTTGCTACGCACTTTTGACCAAAACAGACCTCGAGTCTTTCTTGGTTGGGCAATCGGAGATGCACTTGGAGTAAATCTTTACCTCTGAAGCCTAAAAAAGTGTGTTTTCACACCTGATAATCTGGTAGACAACTAAGGAGCGCCATCAGATTTAAGCAATTTCTCTTTTCTCTTTGGCAGATGAGCCATTTTTCCCGCTAATGCTAGAACTTGCCATTTGTTTTGGTTGTATTTACCCAGAATGCCCTGCGTTATTGTTAACTTTCTGCTTTTTCCAGTCCGCTTGGCAGTCATATATACATTTGAACAGCACCAGAGTTTACTTCAACTGAACCGAGACCTAGCTTAAAACTATGCATGCCACATTTTTCCGATTCTTATTTGTAGATAAAGTCGGAACACATTATTTTCCTCCCATTCACCATAACGCAACACTTTGTACTGCTCTGTCACACAAATGGGTTGGCGACAAAATGTAAAAAATATAAACAGTACGGATACTATCTGTCGAGCATTTTGGAATATTCTAAGATTCTCTTTAAAATCAAAGGAGAAGGGGAAAAAAACAATCTGCAGTCGGTTGTTGTGGGATTGCTGCAAAGTGAGCCAACACTGAGCGGATTGTCTGTGGGAACCAGCCGCTATCCAGACTACTGGACAGATACAATGACCGAGGTGCTCTCATTCTCATTGTCACGGTTCCCGGGGCTGACGCCACGTCTCGTCCAGGCCGATGACGCAAGCGTGGGCCTGTCCAACAAGCGCCCGAAGCCGGAGGAGGCAACAACGCCGAAACAAACTGGCCGATAAGAATAAAAATGTTATATAAAATATATACACACACACACAGACATACAAAACCCTCTATCATCACGTAATCCTGCATGCTAAGAGTATTTCTGGTTTCAAAATTGGAGACAACCGTAAATAAATGCGTGGGATGTGAGCCTTCTTGTGCAGCAGGGGATGGATGGAGGGATGCATGCACAAACAGAAGACAAAAAAGGAGGGAGGTGGTTACTTGGATGAAGGCTTAAAATGCAGCAGGAAAGAACAGCTAAAGGTCAGCAGAAGTTAAGGACAGAAAGAGCCTCTAAGGTAAAGACGGCGGAGTCGGGACGGTGCGTGGGTGGCGCCTGTTGACCATGGGGGTCGCTCATTAACAACAGCGAAGGCTGGGCCTCCCAGAGTCCCTTGCAATTGTCTGGCCAGCCCAGGTGTATGGGGTATTCAGACCACAGGAAGCCCCCTTTTCATCCCCTGCTACTCAAGGATGGATAGAGAAGTGGTCCCAGAAGGTGAATGTGATCCTGCCTCCTTTTTTATTTTTTTTCCCTCCCAGAGTCGGAGTTCCTTGACCCGCTACAGGAATCCACAGTCATTGTGATGAGACTATTCTGAATGTTTCACCAGGACGCTGCTCTGTTTTTCAGCCTTTCTCTCCTGCACTGCAAGAAAACACAAAATCTCACCAAGGATTTCTTGTCTTGTTTCCTGTGCAAATATCTTATTTCGCTTGAAAAAAAACTAGCTTATGAGTAACTTTTTAGCAAGATACAGCAGCTTGTTTAAAGTAAATAATTTCTTAACAGTAATTTAGAGAATAAGTATTTCCACTGTCATATTACTTTACAATTAACAAGACATTTTTCTAATCTTTTAAGTGAAATCTTGCTGAAAAGTTACTTGTAAGTTACTATACTTGGGATTGAGACACACTAGACCTTGGTAAGATTTTGTGTTTTTGCAGTGTGCACACATTCCTCAGGAAAACAGGTTTGTCTGAATGGAAATAAAGTGAAGGTTGTCGAGGCTCAGGCGGTAGGTCCGGCACACCGTAAAAACGAACGGATTCCATCACTTCCTCCATACTAATTACGATACACTTCGAGCAAACGCCCTCCCTCTCTCCCTCTCTCTCTTCATCCCTCCAAAGCCTATGCTTCACTACGTCTGACACACACACACACACACACAATGACACACACAGTAAGGTGCAGTTGGGAAATGGTTAACACTCCAGCCGTCCCCTGCTGCCAGTGAAAGCCCACAAAAAAATGGAGACATTGTTTGGCCAGGGCTAGACTCTAGACTCCAAGGCTGTGCGTGCGCGTGTGTGTGTGTGTGTGTGTGTGTGTGTGTGTGTGTGTGTGTGTGTGTGTGTGTGTGTGTGTGTGTGTGTGTGTGTGNCTAGACTCCAAGGCTGTGCGTGCGCGTGTGTGTGTGTGTGTGTGTGTGTGTGTGTGTGTGTGTGTGTGTGTGTGTGTAGGAAAGAGAGAAATCAGAGTGTATCCTCTTAAAGCAGGGGATGTCTTTCCCTCTCAAAGCTTAAGATACGAATTAAGTTGCTTTCATACCTTTTCTTTAAGCTAAGGCAGGATCTAAAAATTCAAACCAACTTTGATCACATGACTGAGACGAGATCCTCGTTCACCTACACCCCAAACCCCCCCAGGTCACATGACATCATGACATCAACAACACAAGCCTGGACTCCTGCTGAGGCCGCCGCTGTGTTATTGTTGATGATATCAACACACGCAGCCCAAGTTCGTAGATTTACTAAACACTGATTCGGCTCATTGTCTTGCTGAGTTCATGCTATACTGACTCGCCTCCCTGCAAAAGTATTCACACCCTCTTGGATTTTCCGCATTATGAACTGAAGAATAATGTCTTTATTATGATTTCATGTGATAGAACAGCATTACATGTCTTTGTCTTCAGGCCTTTTTAACTCAAATGCCTAAATTGAATTTTATGACTGCATAAATCTAGCTGTTTTGTTTCTGACTTCACAGGTTTATTACAGCAAGGTGTCCGCATGTCTCAGCAAACCAAATTTAAGATTTTTTGAGACGTTTTTTAATGCCCTCTTGAATGAAATTTAAGACAAAAAATATATGTAAATGCACGGGATGTTTGGGAGATTTTGCTGTAACACAATCAAGCAAAGCAGAAACAAAGATTTCTGGGATGTGTTTGTGGCTCTTGGCAGCGCCTCTTCTCTACAGCCTTAACCAAACTTAAGAAAACATGTATTTTATTTTTTTTGCACCAAGTCCCGTATGGGACGACAACAGTGGCAAAAGTGAACATCTTACAGCCAAATTGAGATAGATTTGGCGCAAAAAAAAAGTTAGCTAGCTAGTATTAGTAGCTCCAACCACATCAAGCCACAGAAATCGTCTGACAAAATGTAATACCTGTCATAAATGTATTTAAGATCATTTGTTTTTAAAATGAATTTAAGACATTTCAAGCTCTTAATTTTAGTTTTAAAGCGGACGCTCTGTAGAGAAACAGCATCATGAACACCATGAACACACCAGGCAGGTTCAGAGATGAAGTTGTCGAGAAGCAGAATTAGATTCTAGAGCAATATCCTAATCTTGGATCCTCTCATTGAGCCATGGATGCTCCAATATTAAAATTCAGGCCAACGCCAGTAGAAATCCTGCCGATATTATATCATACAAAGCATATTTCCCTACTCTTTCAAATGACCACAACTCTGGCATTATTCTTTACTTCAGCTAAACATACCCACAGTATTTTCCCCAAAAAACACCACAAGGACATTTGTTATTTATGCTCTCCACAAATCTGGCAAGATGAACCATTGCTGGAAACAGTAGCAGATGGTGGTGGCAGCATTATTGTTTTCAGAGATAGCCAAACCTTAAGCAACCAGCTACTCCGCAGCCCAAAACAGACACATCCCAAAAGGCTAACTGCACCAGAAGGTGGTTCTACAAAATACGTACTACAAATGTGTGCCACACTTTTCAGATTTCACAATGTGGATTGATTCCAGTGTTATATTTTTTATTGTTGTATTTCTCAGAGGCCATAAAAGAACAGCTGCATTTATATTAATTAAATTAGATACAGGTGAGGTTTATTTAATATTTGGTGCAATAAATCCCCCTCTCTCTAGGGGTATCGGAGTAAAGTGAAAATATAATTTACACTTGGTTTCACAGCTATCCTCCACTCTGCGTTGTTTCTATCACATTAAATCAAGTGTTTGGTAAAAATGAGAGAAAATGTGAAAACTATTAAGTAGTATGAATACTTTTGTGAATTATTCAGCTTTCCTTTGGACTAAATATGAAAAGCTGATGCAGTTTTCAACATTAATCAGCCTAATCTATGTTTCAAACGCATCTAAAAAGGGTTTACTGGTGTACACCGTCGTGTCAACGCATAAATAAATACTTAGCACTGTTGATCTTTCCCCGTAGGAGCTGCGTGACGCACAAAAATTGTTTTGCGGGCTCAACCTCCAAACCTGCACATCAGTAGGTGGATAAAATATTGAATGATTTTCAGCCAATGGCGCAAAAGTTCAGCAGCGGCAGGTCTTAAGGCTGCCTGCAGGGCGGTCGCGCACTTCAAAAAGGATCCAGCTCGGCCTCCTCCGAGGGGCACGGCAAGCCGGGGCATCCAGCCTGCCCTCTGGGAGAACAGCCATGATGAGGTCACTTCCTCCTCTCTCTCTCTCAACTGATCCTCCATCGTTCCCAAAACTGAGCTTTCCACTCAGAAATGAAAACATTTGACTTGATATTTATTCCTTGTCTACGTCCACTTCCGTCTTCGCTTCTGTTTATTCATGTTCCAACTGTCTTATCGCCACCTGTGCAGCCTGCTCATGCTTCAGGCAGACGGAGGTCAAGGCACCTGAACGATTCGTTGCATTCGCAAACAAAATGGAGCTACTGTTGGCGGCCAAATTCACAGATCAGAGCATCATGCACCCCGAACAGTGAGAACTTTTTTTTTTTTTTTTGTTGAGTGACACCTGCAGGATTCAACATGAGGTTGTCATTACGATTCACGGCAGCTGTCCTGCAGCTAATCTTTCCTTTTCTATATGTACGACAGCATGCATGATGCAAACGAGGGAAACATCGAACCCCACTTCCCGCCTCAGCCAGAGGTGGATGCTGGAGCAGCTCGGGAGGAGCAGCCAACAATACGGGCAGCATTTCACATTCGGTTTCATCACTTCTACTAACAGGCAGTTGCGCGCCGCCTGTACAGCGCGGCGGCAACGCCTCTGATCTTAACCAGCCTGCGCATCAAACGCATCGCACAGAAGTGGGTAATAGGAGCGCAGACATTACAATAGTTGTTTTTTTTTGTTTTTTTTTTCGGTATTGATCAGTGTCATTATTTATTCAGGGTTATCCGTTTCACTGCTTTTGATTTGTTTACGTCTGTTTGGTAGTAAGGCCAAACAGAAGAGTTTCTACTGAAGAGAAGAAGAAAAGATGCCAATTTAACATCAAGCAGTTTTTCCTTCCACTCAACTTTCCATTAATACGCTTGGATGCAACATTTAGAAAAGTTAGCTTCTTTAGCAGTGACCTTGTGATTTGTGTGTTATCTGTTGGTTTCAAAATTACCACCAAGGAAGTTTCCTTACCATTAAAGGGAAAGATTTGAATCCGCAGAAAGATAACCACAAATTTTCTTCCTGAAACTTTCTGCACATATGAGATCATTATAAATATGTCTGCACTAATTTTTTGAAAGCAGAATGAGAATGAAATGAACAAATCACACATCCTAAAAGTCAGAGCAATAGTATAAAACAGATTTAATGACATCATCATGTGAGCTGGGACTTTTGTGTTTTTTTCCTGAACATCTCCAGAAATAACAAGGGTAAAAGGTATAAAACCACCAATAACACAGAGAAGAATAACAAGACGCTATTTCCGAGTTCTTCTTCCTTCTCCTTGAATAACGCTGTCATCGCCATCTCTTTCTCATCTTTAAACACAACTTTTGACAACATTTCTGTTTCAAGTACGCGTCGTTTCCCTATTTTAAGATGTGCTTCCTTAAATAGAAGGCGAAATACCAACAGAGGCCTCGATTTGCCGGCTTTTCGAGAAGGAATTTATAACAGACCATAAAAGAGGCTGTAATGATTGAATGTCAAATGTGACTCAGAGGGGACAGCATGTCTCAATAGTGTAATCTGTGCGATAAAATCCACCACATCCTCCAGCATGTGGCTCCAGAGCAGTAACGACAAATTAACATAACGACAATGGACGAAGAACGGGTCACGGGTTACCGCATGTGGAGCGCTTTGACAAGTTCTGTGCCGTGGAAACTTTCATTTTCTTACACAAAAACAAAATAACACAAACAAAAAAAATGCTCCAAGGCATTAATGGCCACATCAGATCTACTTCTCTATCCCCACACGTATTGATTTTCCTCGCTCTCGCCAACCACGTGACCACAAACGTATGCCCTCCTTACGTTAAAACTTTTCTACCGACCTCTTGTAAACTTTCAGCCTTAAACTAAGCTGCCGATTTTAGAGTTGGCAGATATCGACATGCCTGAGGTACATGCTGTTATTTGCATGTATCGTCAGGGCAACCCTCCAATGCCATGGACAGCGTGATCAATGATGGAGCAAAGCAACGCCCCCGCTTCCCTCACAGAAAAGTGTATTGCAGCCCAGCATTTGTTTATTCCTATGAAACCGCAATCAATTGTCCATAAAAATACAGCTAATTGCAATCCTGACCCGAGAATTATCATTCCAAGAGATTACAGACGACATGGCTGGTTCAAAGAACAACAGGTGCGTCCGCCACGGAGTCTCCGCCGCTGCCACTCACCTCGTGATCAACCAGTCCACAACCACAAAGCCTTTCAGTGTCCACATGTGCACTTTTAGGAGAATTAGTGTGGCTTGGGTGTGTTAGTGGCTGTGATTTAGGCGAAACAAACACAAGTGTCCAGTCAAAAACAGACGAAGAAGGAGGGAGGGGGAAGCTTTTTCTTAGATGGTGAAAAAGGACCGAGCGGAGGATTTACTTACGACAATGTGTGCCGGTGACGGGGACCTGGCATCTTTAAGTGCTTGTCTACTCTGAAGACCTCCTGGTTGAACATCTAGAAGGGGCCATTTCATCTGTAGGTACTGAATGGCAGAAAGGAAACAGAATGGAAAGAAAGAAAACAAAACATGTTAACAATGCAAAAAAAGGGGGGAGCGGAAGAGGGGAAAGGGGGAGGCAAACCCAAAAAGTAGTAGGACAAAACAAAAGGGGGAGACATTTCTCGACAAGTGCACAGGGGTGTGAAAACTCAAAAATATGGAGACGCAAATAAAAACTTTAAGGCAGATGGAGGCGATGAGAATGGCCTGAAGCATGCATCTAAGAGTCGAGCAGGAGTGCACACAGATGCTCCGTAGACTAAATAATGTATATCATTTTCTTTCAGAAATACAAAGCACATACTTTTACAGAGAAAAAGTGTAGAAAAACAAAAAAAATCATTTAAACCTAAGTGGCAGACTGGTGAGTATAAGTATGTCTGAGTCACTCCGAGCTAAATTAAAGCAACGTCTTTTGGTTTCTTTTCCACGTCTTTGTGGTGACCTCATGTCATCAGTGTGACGGGTTTTACTGAAAATCATAAAACGAGGCAAAGCGTGGTCCCTCACCACGCTCCTGTGAGGCTGAACCACCTGACTACCCCCATAAATGATTGACCTGGCCTCTATCTGAAGTCAGAATGTCTGCCATCGCCCCTCCCCACCCTGTTTCTCTAAAGACGCCTACACCAAGAGAGGAAATAAAATGAAACGAAACACAGATAAGCAGGAACAAGGATCATGAGAAACATCTGTCTGTAGTAATAACTGCTAGAACAATCTACAGCTGATTGTACCTTTTAATTGAATATGGATGTTTATTGAAATGAAATGTTATTTCACACACTGAAGTAATCTGAATTGATTTTTAGCCACCGAAGGCCTGGTGTTGACTTTGCTACAACATGACGAGTCAAACTTTGCTTTTCAATGGCACAGCCACCTAACCTGAGGTAAAAAGGTCAAAGTGACCGTGTAAAAAATGTTACAGAGAAACAAGATACCTGGGGCAAAAATAACAAATACTTAGATCTTTTAATTATTTATTTGACCCAACACAAAGAACGTGTGAAAAAAACTTAAAAGAACTTAAAAAAGGTACAAAATGTCAATTTCGTTGTTGATGTTTTCAGTTCCACGCATGGAGTTTGAAATTAGTGGGGAAGATGCACCTCAGCAACATGCATTTTTAGACATTAAGAAAGCTTTGCTGTTACTCTGAATGGAAAATAATTGCCATCCGTTTTCTATCGACAGCAAATCAGGCAGCCCCAAATCAGGAAGTATCCACCAGAACGAGTTTGAACCAGTCACCTTTGACATCGTTCTCGTCACCGAGGCTAAACAGATCAAAATTGTCTCACCTAACCCGTATTATTTTTCTCCGTTATGAATTTAGAATCTCCACGTGGGACAACGTAAGATTTTAATTTTAGTCGAACTAAAAAGAGTTGATTTTAGAGCAGTTGCTTCTTTCTTGGTCAACACCGTTTCAATCGATGGCGTTGTGATGCTTGGTTGATTGTGGATAATGACACCAGATTGGAAGCAGTATTGGGTTACAAATAGCTCAAAAGTGTTTGTCCCATTTATGTATCCAAATTTCATTTTAGATCTTTAATGAGTTCCTTATATTTTCCCTTTGTCTTAAGTTGAATGGACGCCATAAACATCCACAATTAGGCAGAATCCGTAAATAATTGAGATTCGTCTCTGAAACCACATATTTTAACAGTTAAAACAACAAAAAAAAACTTTAATATGCACTAAACTACCACACTACTACAGAAGCTAACATTAAGAGTTTTCCTTATCTTCACTCTTGGGTGGTATAGCCAAACAGCACTAAGAAAAATGAATGGAAACGTGCATCGGCTATCTTGCAAACACCAGCTAATTGCATAAGAGGTATGAGTGTGCCTTGGTATTTCAGCTTCCCAAGCTGCATTTCTTTTGAAAACATTACCTTTTTGCCCTACAAAATTATCCAAGAATAATTTAGAGTTATGCTTTGCAGATAAATCTGTGAATACTGAACTGCAAATAGGCGTTGGTCCACCGTACTTGTTAAACCAATGAGTGTTGGCAAACAAATTAATTTCATGCTGGGACAAAGAAACTGCCAGTTGCAGTAAATCATGATTACTAATAAGTTAATCAGCCTTTACAGGTTAAGAAATACCTCCAGCACTTTTTACTGAAAGATATAACTGAAGGCTTGTTTATTTGAGTGAACATACGTATTTATTATGATGATTTTGATTGGAGAAAATCCGCAATTCTTTAATGTTATTATTCATGTTGTCTAATCATTCTCATTTTGCAAAAACACAAAAATTAAATAAATCAGCGATAGCCCAATATGAATATTCAAGCCAGAACTGTAGCTTTTTAAATTAAAGTAAAGCGCTGACTCATTTTTAGAATCCAGACTGTGCTGGTAGAAAAGAGAGTCAGATTAAGGTCATTAGCAACCAAATGAAGAAACAGGACCAATCACTGGTGTCAGGTAATTAATGCAGTAGGGCAGCAGGCCCGTCTTGTAACCTCTGTGTCACAGAGATACTCATTAAAAAATTTCAAGACAATGCAACTAAAGAGCTGTGACAGGCCTGAACTCTGAGATGCGTCTGTAACGCTGGTCAGACACAAACTTTTGGATATGATCAAAAAAATCTGAAGGGTTCTTTCTTCTCTTCCTATCATTTCAAAAACCGTTTTGTGACTTGCCAAGGTGTTGCGGTAATGACTTGAGTAGCTTCTGTTACATTTCGCCATAATTATTGTAACCCGGGATCACATGTTGGCACTCGGCGACAAAAAAGTTTAACAAATTGTCGTTCATTCCTCATGCGATCAATGAGGTGCAAGGGGGAAAGCAGGGCTTAATTATCCGGGGACATTTGGTTTCTTTTTTGTTGCCATCTTTGCAAAGGTGGTCACTAGTTTATACGAGTGTGTTCCACTTTCCGTGCGTGTGTGTGTGTGTGTGTGTGTGTCAGAGCTGGCTGGAGAGCGAGTGTGTCACGACCCTTTCTGAGACTGTGTTTAAATCAGTGGTAATTAGCCAAGAGTTCACTGTGGGGTGCCTGCCAGTGAAAGACGCTGGAGGGAGTTATTGACTGCGTGTCCTCAGTTACAGCCCTGGCGCGGAGAAAACTGCCTGCTGCCGGGTCGCTCTCCAACATCGTTTATGACCCAAAGACAACTTTTACTGCACCAGAACTGTTTATGCTTGTTTGTATGTCTGTATGAGTGGAAAAAGGAAAACTTGTAAAAGCTCCTGTGGGTTTTTCATGAACCACTCCCCCTTTTACCCACACTAGGCAATAATTGCTAAGAGTAAAAGAGGAGGGTGATTTTTTTTTTACAGCAAAAAAAAGAACAGGAGGAGGAGAACGACAAGGTTGTTATATATGAGGTAATTCAGGGCGGCAGAGATGCGCTGACGTATCACCCTCTCACCCAATCAGACGATTTTTACACTTAGCAAGAACTGATCAGTGATTGGTCGATTAGGAATTTCAAAGTCTTAATTTTTTATATATTTTCATATATATTCAGTAAACAAGCTAGTGTTACTGAGAAGGAGACTCTGAGTTAGCTAGTTTACGTTCACTAAGGTAATTACATATGTAGCACACATACATTTCAAGACAGGAAAGTTATTTTCTAGAGTTGTTATGGTCCTTGGCCTTATGAGGCTCTTCCTCTGTGCAGGTGTTACTAATCAGCTGATCCAGAGCACAGTATTTTAGGACTCCTGAGGCATGTGCTCCCAGACCTCATCTCCTCTCTTCATGCACATTCACCTTTGTTTTCACAACTCACAACTCCCATCTGCGTGCACACAACACATCCACGCATTTGCATTACACCACTTATACTGTCATCCACCTTCCATTGTAGTTTTTCTTAATATTATTATCTTTATTAAATATTCACTTTCAAAAAATGAGGTCTCCTGTTTTTGTTATGACCCTAAGCCAGTTTCAACCAATTGGGGGCTCATGTGGGAAGTACTACAGCAAAGTTTCTCTAGTTAATCTTCAGGAAGACTTGAGTCTAACTACATGTTGTGGAACATCCTCAATAAGAAATGCTGGAAATCTTTTGGACATCTTAAAAGCATAGATGTATAAAGCTAACCCAGTTAGCCACGCTAATCATGCTAGACACCAATACAAGAGGCTAAAAACAGATAACACTTTTGTCCTTGTTTTGAAGTCCAGCTCCACTGAGGAGTTGCGTAATACAAACTGCTCTCTCTCATGCCTTGCATCTCCTTATTTTACATAAATATTTTGACTAAAATCAATATTTTAGGAAATTCCTGACAGGAAACAAACCACATCTCTGAAACACTGCTACACCCGGGAGAAGAGGTGAGGAAGGAGTGTGAAGGTGACCCCCACACCTCCTCAGTGTTAGACCAATTGATAAGTGAGACAAAAGATGTCGGATCTCTGCTCAGTGGCTCCACCTCAACCTTTAATATTGCAAATGTTCTCACACGCTTGGGTTTTATAGGCATGTCGAGGAAGACGGAGCCTTGGCAAGCACTGTGCGCTTCCAGATCAACCCCCTCCTGGCTCCCACCCAGCCACCCGTCTGGCCTGCTAACGGACGCACTGGCTGGGCTCGAGTAAGGCCGCGACCTCTGACCCCCTCCCTCTGCTTCCCCACTCAGCGACCTGAAAATTCTCCTGCTACGAGACGGGGCCCCCCATGAAACTCAAGAGCCATTCCAAAGTGACAAATTGCTCCGGAGTTCCAGGATAACGCTCTCTCTCTCTTCCTCTCTCTCTCCCCGCCCCCAACTCCACCCATACACAGACGCTAACCAGCCCAAACCCAATCTTCCCCCCCAACAGACCTCCCCACCCAACGAGAGCCTACCAGTAGCTATGCTTTCACAGCGCCGCTTCTTCCTTCTCCCCTCTCCTTTTCAGACTTGCCTCCCGAGGTTGTTCTCTTTCACCCGTGCCCTGCAGCCCCTCCTTGCCTGGCCAGCCTCACAATGGGAGCTGAATGACTCAATTGTCTCTTATGAAGTGAAAGACAATGAAGTCCTTTAAATCCTTACACAAGATTGAACTGACCCCCACCGTTCCAGTTCTCCCATCATTTTCAGTTAAAGGCATATTTAATAAAACTCAAACTCCTCGTCTTGTCTTTGACCAAAACCCAAATGAAAGATCTTCCCAATACGGTCTCAAACAAAAGTCAATCTTAAAGACTTTTCTGGAGAATCAATTCTCTCTACAGTCAGTGCAGCTTTGTTGAATTTGGAATTTATGTTTCACCAGATTTCCTTTTTCATGACGGGCCAGTCACCAAGCTACAGCTCACTGCCACTGGCGTGTTATGAGCCACAGTGTGTTAACGCAGACCCACACTGACCGGCATCACAGTGAAAACAAGCCAGGCCTCTTGTCCTGGTCACTAGCAGAGGGGGTGACTAGATAGGGAGCAAAGCAAGGCCATCTCTTCACCTATACACATACCAGTTTGCATCGCTAAACTTCGTAGCTTAAGTTGGCACTGAAGCAATTCAATTATATCCTAAAGTATTTGCTTGTCTGTGTCTGACAATAACTCACTGCTACAATTTCTGGAAAAAAAATACAATATAAAAGTTAAACCTCTTTTTCAAAAAATAGCCAAAGTTCATTACAACCAATCTCTTTGTGCAAAATTCAGTACTCAGTCACTCATAATGTGAATGAGCATGCAATCATGCTCACCCATTAACATAAGCACTGTATATTGTAGTGCTCATGTCACATGTTGAAGTGAATGCATTTGTAAAGGGACTGCAGTGTTCTAACTTTTTAAACAGGAAGCTCTAAGCCTTTTTAAAGGCGGTCTCAGGTATTTCCAGATGTCAACTATTCAATTTAAAGTACTTGCTATTGGTGAAAGCATTGGCAGACTTAAATTGCTATGCCTTTTAATAGTAGGCAATCTGATAAAATCACATCTACTTTTCCAGTATTGAACCCGCCGATTACAGATTAAAGCTGAGGGAGTAAAAATGTTCACACCCAGTTTTCTGATTTCTGGCGAATGCTGTGGCCGCAAGATCATCTCTCAGCCTGTTTGTTGTCCCCAACCAGCTTCTTTCCAATCAAGCCCCCTATCTGATGTGCTTATCACATAGTGCCTGACGGGCAGGAGCGGCAGCTGCTGCATGGCTTGTTCGCTTTTGCTTTGGATTAGGAGCAAAGAGGGCTTCAGACCAATCAAACAAACTGAGGTCCTTATGTGCCAATGTGGCTCGCAAACACTGGTCTCCTCTCCAGCGGGCGACCAGTGGACGAACGACGAGCACCAGTGGGGACTCCCAGAGATGTGAGAATGGAGCGAAGAGAGTTATAGAAAAAGCAGACAGCAGCTTTGGTTTAGAGTCAGCATATGGATGCTGGGTGTTGCTCCAGAGAGGCCAGGGGATCTTCTGGCCATCTGTGGCTACCCCTCCATGTCATTCACACAACATAGCTTTATACATTCAGAATAACCCCCCTTCATCTCCACCCTAACACACTCGACATGCACAATTACTTACTCACACCTGAACAACAGAACGCACCCATATTTAACAAACTCCTGGGCAAATGGCCCAGCTGGAGAGCCCCATAGAGATTGGATTGACAGCTTGCAGATTACACCAATCAAACTGCTACTATAAAGAGCTTTATTTAAGTCTGGAAATGATCAAGGCTTGTAAGATGAGCCCATTCAAAAGCTTAGTAAGTAAACAGCTAAAAGCTTAAAAGATTAGTCTATCCAGTTTGACTACAATTTTATCCCTTGAAAAATGAGAGCCGAGCATATTGTCTCGATCTGCAGCAGATAATGCTCATGGTCTTTGTTGTCACGCACAGGTGCAACTGAATAAGCAGAAGTATTCTTAAGCAAATAAAGTAAACAGAAGAAGGTGAAAGTAATTATTTTTCAAATGAGGTAGCGAATCCTTTTTGTTAAAAGTTTGAATGTGTTGCAAAAGTATGACCAGCCCGTCAACTTGTATGTAGTTTGTCACAGGCCAATCACAAACTCGATATGGGAATTTATGTAACAGACGCAAACTAACGAATAATTGTGAAGTGGAAAGAAAACGTTGCTTTACTTTCACGATGTTGTACAAATAAAAAGCCTCCTGAAAAGTGAGGCATGCATTTGTACTCAGCCCCGTTCCTTCTGATACCCCTAAACACAAACACAGACAGTGATCCGAAATATGCAACCAATGGAGTGTCTCAGATTGTACCAAATTCATAAACCACAATGGCTCAGCCAAAGAGCAGACATAAATTCAGTTAAAAATCTGTGCCAAGACATGAAAGTTTCTTGGCACATGGAGAGTGTTTATGTTTACAAACACTCTCCATCTAATCTACCTGGCCTAAAGCTGTTTGGCAAAAAGAAATAGTTAAAAAGTTCAACGAACAATAAACACTTGCAGCTGTGATTGGAGCCAAATGTGGTTCTGCAAAGTATTAACTTATATGGGTATAAATATACACAGATCCCACACTTTTCAGATTTTTGTTTGTAAACAATGTGAAAAAACTTTGGAACATTTTCCATCTACTTCATAATTCTGCACTACTTGGTGTTGCTCTGTTACAAGAAAACCTATAAAATATATCAAAGTTTGTGGTTGTAACATGACCACAAGAGTTCAAGGGGTATGAACACACAGTTGGGTCTCATACAGGCTTTGTCTTTACAGGAGTGAAGCAAATAAAAGCAGTGAAAGAATTCCTTGATAAAACTGAGAGAAAGTTAGCCAACACTAGAGGGCCCATCACGGATCCTTTGGTTCTACTAATGCACATTTTATGAGTAAATATTAAAGGGGGGGGAAAAAAACTGCCCCACCTGCTCTGATAGCCAGAGGCATTTTGCAACCAGGAAAATAAAAGTGAAATGTGGGAAGGCCTGGGGTTTGCTTGCCCTGGGGCGGGAAGGGGGTCCGCTGGGTCCGTATTTACTCCAAAGCCAGAACCGCTTGGGGGTTCCACCGGCTCTGGCAGTGCTGGGGCCGCCGACCTGAACCGAAACCTCACCTCCAACCTCCTTTGCCGGCAATCTCCATCTCAACCCCAAACTCCCTTTCTCTTCTTTATTTTTTTTCCCCCCAAACAGAAAAAAACGAACCTGATGCTTTCATAGAAGCATGTCTTTCCGCGAGGGTGGGTGGGTGAGTTGGTGGTGGGGGCACATGTGGCTTTTCTTTTCCCTTCCACCAGACCCAGAGTTTGAATGCCCTCTAAAATGAAGCCGTAGAGGCAGGTTTGTGCAACTGCTATTGTTAAAAATATCTCAGAGCGTTGTGCAGCCTTTGAGGAAAAACAGAAGAAGTACTTAGTTTTTAGCTTGTATGTCTCTGTGTTGTCCTTTCGACGTGTTTCCATGGTCGCTTGACTTTTATCAAGCCTGTTCTGGTAGTTAGTTTTGCTCTCTTGAACACCGGTCCATGTGATAAGCAAGGCTCCACTCTGACACTGTTTACTTAGCAGGTGTGGGCAAATGTGCTGTTCAAACACCAGCTGATTGACCGAGACGTTTCAAAGGATTGCTCAAGGCAAGGCGACACACTTCTTTATGACAACTGTTTACCAAAAATGGCCTCTTGCTCTTTTTTGACATTAGATGCATTTAAGCATAAAGGACATAAAAGGCCCAAACCAAAGAATGCACCAACTTCCCAACAGGTTCAGAAAGAAAACAGGATTCTTTGTCTCACTTTTGCACTGCTCTGTCTTTACCACTGTCCAGAGTCATTAAGAGTTCCTCTATAAATAATGGCATGGGCGGTGGGGGCTGGAGGTCTGTGGGGGGCTGGTAAAGGCCAGCAGGAGTTGGTTGGTCTACCACCAGTCTTGCTAATGAACAGTCAGTCTGAAGCATCATGAGCTGCAGCAGAATGACATTTCCTTCAGGTGTTTCTCTTGTTACCCAGAGATACAGTCACAGATCAGTTCTGAGTGTCACAGATACTAATAAAGGCTGAGCTCATGGTGCTTTTAATAGCTTCTACGATGGCAAATGGCCAAACATACTCCTTAACCGAGTTGTCTTAAAAGGATTAAGATGGTAATCGAAGTGAAGTAACAGAGTTGATGGGTCCATATCGAATATTTTTGTGAAGAGCTTATTTTCGTCTATTTAACAGCCACCGTTAATATTCTCTGATTAAAACATAGGTAATGAAAACAAAATATAGAGTTAAAACAGTGCTCACATTTTTGTTTAATAATAACGTAAAGACAAACAGTATGATTTAATGAGTCCAAGAGCCACATCCTCAGTGGAAGGGATTAACTTCACTCCACAAAAATTATGCAATAGAGACGGTGTTTACTGTTGATGACAATTTCCTGTTTTGTTCTGGATTTACCAAATCTGATATAATCTTTGTTTGAGCATAGCAAAAATTTGTTTCAGGGATCATAATTGGCGTTGTAAATTTCCAACCAGTCTTTCATGGGATGTTGCATATCGACAATGCTTCAATTTGTAGCCACAATTGATCTGATGATCACCAGTCGGAGCCAGTCAAGAGGAAAACTAACCAATTTCAGTTACTGGCCAATTATCACTTATTGCATCACCAGATAGGTCAGAAAGAAACAGAACACAGAAATGTTCACTCTCATAAAACGCATCACAAACTAAATATGGCATCCATTTAAATGATTCTTGTTCTTAGCTAACATTGAGAATTCTTCAATCCCCGCCAAAGAGCGATTCCAGCTAAACCTCAAAGCACTGCTTTGTTTGGATTACTACAAAGAAAAATTTTGAATTTTGGCATTTCCTATCGGCCAGGTGTGATCGAGCTGAAAATTCTGTGATTTGGGTCACCAGTCAACTTCTCCCTGCATTTCTGCTATTATTGCCCAAAACTATTCCACTACTATGACTACTGCATCCCAAACGTGATCAACTAATGCCTGCATGCCAATAATACCAGTGAAACCCTTCTGAGATCGAGCCCTCTACACAGTGAAGACCAATATTGAGGTGAACAGGAGTGTTTCCAGCCCAAGGTGTGTCAGAGACCCCCGAGGAATGGTGATTGGGAAGAAAAAAGGTTGGGAAACCCATACACTTACTACACACTTACCTTTGTTTGCAAGAAAAAGGCTCAGGGGTGTACAGAGGAGAACTAAAAAATTGTGAACAGCAGCTGAGCTGTGCTGAAGGAGAAGGAGTAAAGCCGACTGCAGCGCCCACATTCTGCCGGAGAGCGCTGCGTTTGCTATTGTGCTAGAGGAGAGCTGAATGCTGCCCTTGATGTTGGGTGTCTGGTTTTGTTCCGCGAGAGTTCACAATGAATTAGTTAAACGGCAGACTGGATATAAGGAAGCTACGAAACATGCCTCAGAGGGAGAGAATGTGTACACACACAGTGGTAGGCTTAACAAAGACTTCCGATATTCTGAGAGCATTGCACGCTATCACACAATTCCACCTACGCGAATTCATCAATCAGAAAGCAGCACGTCGAAGGAATCACACGCATATACCAGCAGACAATTAATATGAAGAGGAGAATCATATGAAACAGCTGGGGGTTTTTTAGCCTCGTTCATGTGTGCATGTACGCCTTGAAGCAGTTCAGCCTCCATATTCATGAGGCCCACTCCCTCAGCATACGTACAACCCAAGATTTTAATGGTTTCAACCCAACAAAACCAACCTAAACCAAACAACTGGGATAATTCGTCTTCAAGCTATCTGTTTTCTGTCGGATTAGCTTGTTAGGGTATTTACAGTGATGCTGCAAAAAGATCCCGCAGAAGCAATTACATGCTCACTCACACAGTGGGGTAGCGCTGCTTTGCCACCGCAGCTTAATGAATAAATAAGTAATAAGGACTTGGTTATTGGAGCTCATTAAAATGGCTGATGCTCCCAAGACGAAAAAAAAAAGACCTGAAGAGGGTCAGGTGAGGGTGGTGGTGCAACTAGGGCTAGGTCACCCCCGCCACCACCAAAACCCACCCAACCCATAGATGACCTGACCACGAAGCCCCCCCCCCCCCCCCCTCCCCCCGCTCTCACCTCCAATTCAACTCGGTGGTGGCTGTTTTGCACAGCTTCATGAATCTGCACACACACAGCTGCAACCACATGCTCAGACCTCTCATAGCTAATTACCACTTAGCTCAATCACGTGGTGATCCGGCCATAAGAGTCCCCCCCAGCCCCCCCCCCCCACCTCCCTCCTGCCTCAACACAAACAGCAGCACACATGCCAATTATTGATGAATCTTTAATATGCCGTTTTGCAAAGTCTACATCTCATTTCCTTCCACTAAGCAGACGATTACACATCCAGGAGAGGCTTTGGCGTCTCGCGCATTACGCTAAAAATATTGAGTGAGAACAGATTATCAGCAGCATCATTGCGAGTCTGGAATAAAGTGGTCTGCATCATTTGTAGAAGACAGCTAACTTCTTTCCCCCCTTCCTCCCCTTTTTTTAAATTTCAAAAAAGCGCTCCCTGCTCTCTTGCATCGCCCAGCTAGGTCTATATAAAAAAAAAAGAACCCCAGACAAAAATCCCACGCCGCGATAACGTGTCAATAATGAGCCGAGGCCATCTATTGATCAGCTTAATTTTGCATCTATTAGCTGGGGAACGGCTTGCTCCGGGGGCGAGGGAAGCCGGGCGCTAACACGCACCGACAGGCTGGATGGAGATCATTACAACTGATGTTCACACACACGCTGTGATTGACATGGAGATAAGGCAGGAGAGAGCCTGGGCTCGCACGCCTCCCCGCACACTAAGCTAATGATACGCCGAATGTGTGCTCGGGGTGCGTGCAGCGGTGTCTGCCTATCTAGAGAGAGAGAGAGAGAGAGAGAGAAGGAGTGGGGGGGGGGAGAGAGAGGAGAAAAGACGAGAAGAAAGACAGGCCACACGCCTTTGCTAATTGGCACAGTCAGACGGCGACGATCATGAAGGATACAAGAAAAAAAAACATTTAGTGGCGTACCTCGGCTTTCTAGATCACCTCATCAAGTCGGTGTCATTTAAATACAGTTGATAACATCCTCAGAAAAACACGGCTTTGACCTGAATTCCTCAGCTTCGTCTCACTTTCTTCATTTGCAGAGTTGGTAAGAGGAACTCGGCTGAGTTGTTCATTATGAAAATCGTTTGTTTTTCCTCATTGCAAGCGTTATATGTCAAAACAGCATCACAGCAGCTGGAAAAAGCCACAGAACTAACCCCGAGCTCTTCTACGAATGTGGCACTTTGGAACATTTATATATAAAGCGGAGTTTAAAGGTCCAATCATCAATGCTCTTTGTCAAAAATCCATTGAGCTTATAGGGATATTCACTTTCAAATGCCAGTTTCTGTTTTGTGCATGTACTTTTAGCACATATTATTTATTCCAGCTACACAACATTGACATTAAAAAAAAGCCACCTTCAATTTAAGTACATCCATGTAGCAGCAGGAAAAAGACCCACATTGAGACATAACTGTTGAAAAAAGAAAATAAATTCAAGGTGCAACCACTTTTGCACCTCTTAATTCCAGTGGTGGAGAAAGTACTCAAAAAATTTACTTAAGTAAAAGTACAAATACACAGTCAAAAATGTACTTAAGTAAAAGTCAAAAAGTACTGGCTTTTAAAAATACTTAAGTATTAAAAGTAAAAGTACTTGCTGCATACATAACCTAATCACTAAT
>CAEGAF010098150.1:0-12624 GCA_903067075.1 Micropoecilia bifurca | reverse complement strand
ACACATCGCTTAGGATTTGTTGCTGCGCGTTTGCGCAGAGTGAAGGAAAGAGGAGACCAGCTGGACAGACAGGCTGAAAAATGAGATGCAGGTGATCGGTATCGGTAACAGAGCCAATGATCGGCCGATCCCGATCATCCCCGATTTCACGGAAATCGGCCGATTATGATCGGTGACCGATCGATCGGCACACCTCTAATTGTTATCTGTACACACCTAGACATATTTCAGTGTTGCATCTGTATAAAAACACAATAAAATATTTGCAACATAAAAACATTCTATGCCTTTTAAATTTCAGTTAGCGCTCAGCTACGTGTTTAGCTTAAAGTTAAATATTTATTGAGTTGCTGATATTTATTGACTTGCTGATACCGGGTAAGTGGAATTTAGGGTAATTTAGAACCTGGATCTTGTGAACCTCCTTTTAACTTCTGTTGGTGAGCTGGCACAGCTTTGACTGTTGGTAAACATCTGTTTTGCTATTAAAACGACTCATATGTTTTAAGCTGAAATGATGTACTTGTCCAGAACAAAAGGAACAATGATGAAGAGATAAAATGAGCAACATTTGAAGCAAGTCAATCATTCCAGCAGGAGTTTATATAAGCTTCTAACACCCAGCTTTTATTTTGGTAGTCGACTTCCAGTTATTGGCAAGAGAATTTGGATACTTGCTAAACATTTAGCTATGAGCTAAATATTTGGATTAAAGCTAAATATTCATTTTGTAAGAGGAATATTCATCTTAAAGATGTAGCTTGCTAAGTAACCATATATTTTGAGGCTAGATATTTAGCATTCTAGCTAAATAATTTGCTTCCTAATTAATAATTAGCCACAACCTGTCTGTCATCCATCTAATGGGTTATTCCAGCAAGATAATGCCCCATCTCACTGTTGTTCTAGGACCCCATGTCACTCAGATCTCAATGTAATAAATAGAGCATCTATGATGTGATGGAAAAAGGAAATGTGCTACATTTGGGATTGGAATAGAGGAGATCAATCTAGTCTAAAGAGCAAATCTAGAAAAAAGTGTCCATATAATGCAACATCTAGAGATATACTGTTTTATTAGATTACTTAACAGTATGATTTGTAATGGACAGACACATCTATCACTTCACCGAGTAGATGTAAGAGTTAGCTGAAAAAAGGCTCCCAGGGCCAATCATTGAAATGTGTCCAACCAAAGGCCAGTCCTCCCTGTGGACTACACACTGAGAAGCACTGAGCTGATGATAGTAAAGTGAGAACAGCCCAGTGAGTCTCCAACTGAGGGTGGTAGACAGGGAAAGGAGGGGAGTGTGAGAAAGAGGGAGGAGGTGAACGTGATAACCTTGTCTCTCGTTCATTGCTGTCTGCTCAGTGATTTAATTTGGTCGCGCCGTCACACCTGGGCTAAAGCTCATCCATCACAGGTACTGCAAGATCCCTCTGTTGCTGGCTCCCTTTCCTCATCCTTCCATTCTTCTAATCCCATCTTTCTCTGCTCTTCACTCTGAATCCCACATTTATTCTTTCAAGCTTGCTCTCCATCCATTTGTCTGAATCCGTCCACATTAAGACGTCTTCATGTCAGTCTTTTTCAGCCTGTGACGTCTCTACGGAATGTAACTTTACTCAGAGATTTCTGGCTCTCCAGGGAATTTTAGTCCCATTGGGAGTTGTTTTTTTTCTTCTAAATGTACTAGTGACTGAGCAACAAGATGATGTTATAAGTTGTCTTTTGTCATCTCTAAAAAGTGTCTGATGTTTTTAGAAAGTTTTTAGGAAGTTATTTGAATTCCTCTTTTCCCAGGATGGAATGATAATATAACAATACTTTTTTACAAGAACCAAGTCCCCTAGTTTGAATTTTATTTATTTTTACTTATCCACAATGAGTAAAAGGTTTACATCCAGGTTCACATATTTTCCCCACTAGTATTTAGGCATCCATGCTTATTGTTTATATAGCCATCAAGAAGTGCATGGGATTATTGCAGCAAAATATTTAACTGTTGGTGGTTAATATAGTTGACTTTGGCAAAGAACACAACTTTTCTCTTAAGGTTGAGGTTGGGGTGACCATTGGAGGGGCTTTATGCCTGGCCAGCTTTATCTATACCAAAACTGCTTTTGATAAGTGCTTGGGATTACGGCTTATTGGAAACCCAGTTGAGCCAAAGCTTTACTCATCTAGCCCAGATTGTCACTACCAGATGAAAGGAAAGTGGTAAGGATGTTAAGAAACACTCCAAGATCACCAGAGATCAAGCCTAAAGTGAAAACACCAGTGTCACTGTTCTAAGCACAAACGTGACAGGAAATATCACAAAGTTGTGCAACATAAAAATGTCAATATTTGCTTAGATGAGAAACAATATTTCTCATCTAAGCAAAGTCTGTCCAGCTACTGTCAATATGAAACTTTCTGGTGAGCATCATCACCTTGACATTTAAGTGAAATTGATAAATTTATGTTAAATTGTTCACAATTCATGAGACGCACCATGATGTTTTTAACTAGGACTATTTCAATTTATTGTGCTTATCGAATTTAGGACCATTTTGGAACTATGTAATGGAAAAATAGACAAATCAAACCAGGAATATGATAGTTTGAACTGATGAGAAACACCGACAGATGAGAAACTCATCCCTGCATGTATCTTTAGCCACATTGATTACTGGTACATTGTCTTCACAGGACTGCCATTTAATAGCACCTTAAAGTTTTTCAATTGCGCAAGATGGAGCATTTAGAAACAAAGAAAAATCTGGAATTTAAAACTTTCAACTATAAAAAAGAAAAGTTAACACATTTCAAGATAACATCCAATAACACCTGCTAAAAAGTATTTGCAGATAGAAAAGCAATAAGCATGAGTAATTTCATTTAGTTGCCCTCTATAAAGAAATAAGTTGTGACAATTCATTTGTCTATTCCCTAGTAGATATAAGAGAGCATGATAAGTAGAAACACTATTTTCATGAGTGTATTGAATTTTCTGTAATTTGTGATTGTTTCCCCGCAGTCTCTGTCATGCAAACATTAGTGTATCCCCACGACATGTTGGTACAGTCCTCAGAGCGCTCGGCTGGATTCCTGGCTCAGCTTGGGCCAATCTAATCAACGCATCCTGCAGGGGACATGGGACCCACCTGCTGTCAGACCACGGGAAGATGCTACACACCTTAGCTCATCCAAGTGAACACAACAAAGCACATCATACCCATGTAAAGTGCACTCAGATTTATATTCACACAAAAAACAAAACAAAAAAAACAAACAAATCTGGAGTTGGTAAGTCTTAGAGTGATAGCTGACAAAATCCTCTCATTTATCAAATCAAAGCAAAGTCTTTGTGTTTACTTAACTTATCATACAGTTTTGCCATCCAAGAAGTAAGTCATCCAAGTAGTAAGTAGTAACCATGGTAATGGCCTTGAAATGTGGAGTTTTGTGTGCATCATTTGAGAAAAAAATATTAAGAAATATATTAAGACAAACATGCAAGCATTTCTCTCTCCTCAGCAAACTTTACAATCAATCAAATTTGTCAAGGAGTTCAGGTGGATATGCACAACTGCACTCACACAAAATGGTGAAAGAGTCATAGATCATTGCATCAATTTTCAATTACTACATTTTTTTATGTTGATAGGAGGAATGTGGCTGAAGTTAACATTAGAGGGTAGTTTGGTCAAGAAAGCCATTAGACTGGGGACAGCTTTGTTTTTAACAGATGAATATGAAATCAGAGGAATTTATCCTTCATGTTGAAACTCATTTCTGCAACAGGGAGCAACATGGGAGTTAGGACTATTCTCTTCCCATTTTATCTCCTAATTGCGACAGACTGGCGACCTGTCCAGGGTGTACCCCACGTTAGCTGGAGATCGGCACCAGCAACCCTGCACACCCCCACTAGGGACAAAGGTGTACAGTAAATGGATGGATGGATTGATGTAAAAGTTTGGATTTCATTCAGATATTAATATTCCAAGCCAGACCACTGGACCAGCTGACAGTCTAATAGACTGTAAATCCATGAAGCCTCACTGCATTCATATTTAAAAGTAAATTAATGATTTTTTTTTCTTTGCTCCCTGATCATTTGCACTACTCTGAGCCCAAACCTACATGAACACATGGGTCAGTTTACTTACCTAAGTACATATTAATTACATTATGGACATTGCATGTGAAGAGATGGGTTGTTATTGATCTGTTTAACCACAAGATGCTAATCAATTAATTAACCATTCAGGCCTCAGCATAGACCTCCCACTCTGCACAGCGCTAAGTGATTCCTAATTAACAAATCCTCTCCAGAAAATACAGTACCTCCTAATGTCTGTTTGTGTGCATGTGTTTGTGTGTTTGCATGAGAGGATAATTGTATGCCCATGCATTTATATGCATCAGCAGTAGCATTGCACGCTTGTAGGTGAATGTGTTTCGGTTTACTTTCAAATCAAGTTGGCAGCATACAAGGTGGCCTGGCTGGCAGGTTCTTGACCCGGTGGACTCAAAGGAGCGGAAGTTGGCAGAGAAAACTGACTCCTTCTTTGCAGATGTTTATATACCTCAATAAACAAACATAAAAAGAATTCCAACAGTCACCTAAGATGAGTGTTATTTAATAAGCAGCTCATGTCTTCAGTACTGTTTGTTTTAAGTTTAGAGAAGAAAGAAAATATCAGAAAAGCACTGCCAGACTTTATAACAAGTGGGGATTTTCTTCCACAAGCAAAAAAGATGTTACCATGTTATTCATTTGGAATTTTAAAATAGCATAAATACAAATAAAAAGAGACATCTTGAGTGCAGCATGCTCTCTGAGGTCATGCTGGTTTTCTGCCATGCTTTGGCACTCACTGAAACCGTGGCAATAGGATTTTCAGGCCGGAATTACAATCCAGCTTTCATCCTAGAGGGAACTGTGGGATAGTTTATTAACAAAAGAGAAAAAAAATGAGAGAAAAAGACAGGGTTGCTTTTGCCTTTGCTCTTTTTTTAAAGGTGAAGGTGAAGGGCATGCTGAAAGAGATGTTACAGGGAGAAGTAAAAAAAAATGCTCATCATCTCCACAGCCCCTCCCCCAGCCCCCTTCTGCTTTTTCCCTCTCCTCTTCTCATTTTGCCCTTCTTCATTCCTCCCTCTAGATCCACTCTCACCCCCTACCTTTTCCCCTTAAGACAAGAACCCCAGATAACCCTGCATCACCACATCAAAGAAGAGATGAGAGGAAGATGGATGGAGGGGGACGGAAGGAGGCGGATCAACAAAAGGTGGAGGTCAGAAGAAAAGAGGGAGAGGAGCGTGATAAGGAGGTGGAGCAGAAGTGGGAATGGAGTCCGAAGAAGATGGGAACACCTGAGCGGGAGTGAGATCTTCATTTCTATCCCTTTATGTCTCTCTTAGTTTCCCCATCTCTCTAACACACACGCACACACACACAGCTTGGATGTCTAAGCTTTTTTTTCCCCATATGATGAGCGAGTGAACAGTTCAATTAGCCAAAGCTGCCAAATCTCATTGCGTCTGCGTTCCCCTCTCATCAGACGCAGCTGTCCAGCAAAAGCAGGAACATCAAAGTCCCCCTTGATACACTGAGTGTTGCACTTCACTCTGATGTGTATGAGAGAGCGTGCATGTATGTGAATGTCTGTTCATCTGTAAGATCACTCAGCAGCTACTCTGACCCATGTCCCAGCTAGCAAGGAGAATGATAATTAAGTGAAAGACATTTGCTGACATGTTCACAATTTGCTCTCATCTGTGGAGGATCGTTTCTGCCATCAACTCAGATTATACTTCATAATATCGCATGTCATGTTGGTATTCAACTTTGACTTAATATTCATGATGACTTTCAAACTGGAGCAGATGGGTTCTTGTTTAATTTTGAAGCACAGAATGTAAAGTTGTAGTACATTTTGTTTGCAGTTAGAAGTCAGATTATTTGAGTTCCAAGTCAAAGAAATCAACTGGAACTCGAAGGTTTTTCCACTACGACCAGTTTAAAAATTGCTGCTGCTGAAAAAATAAAATAAAATCACGACAATAAAAGATAAAAAAGAAAATGAGAGATGCAATAATAAACTAGCATATACAGGGCTGATGAAAAGTTACACACAATGTGAATTTGATTGTTTTTGTAATTATGTATTTGAATTGTTCTTTTAACGGTTTGTACTGGTTCTTCAACAAACAGCTTCAATAAATTTCAGAATCAAGAATTGGGGGTCTGCAAAAATATTAAATATACAGACTCAAATACACACATACTCCCTAAATAATGTTTCCATTTTTCATTTTAAGTTAAATAGAAACTACACACTTTTATAGCAATCAACAATCATTTACATCATAACTGATAGAGCCTATTTAAATTGGTTTGCTTCCCAGCACAGACCTGGGGTACTTGAATACTTTCAAGTTTACTTGTATAGTGCATTGTGGTGGTCCACATTAAAGTTTATTTGCCCATGATCTGCCCAAACCAGTCTGACTTTCTAGGTATATAAACAAAAAAATGATTAAAGTGGACTAAAAAGGGCTGGTGTGAATGAACCCCGAGTGTCAATCCCCCACCCCACTGTTTCTCAAAGTAAATGGAAACTGCGTACAACTGAGCCGGAACGAGCCACTGAGCTAGGTGCTAGTGGAAAAGGGTCATTAGACCTTTACTCTCCATTCCTGCTTTCCGATGCATCTGAACCCAGGAGAACAGGAAGAGATCACAGAAAGGCCAAGAGAGAGGAAGTGGGGAAAAAAGATAAATGAGGTCTTCAGTTCTGCTTTCGTGTCAGGGCAGAAGAATACATGAGGTGAAGTTTGAAGAACACGGGTCAGATGACCTTTGCTGGGTGTGAGGTCAAGAGTGAGACTTAGAGAGATTATGGAAAGGCTGAGGCCTGTGGGTGGTGTGTTGGGAAAGGAAAGAGATGAAGAAGAAGACATTTAAAACATGAGGAAAAAATCTAGCAAGAAAATAATGACATCAAGTCAAAAGGACAGATAACAAAAACAAGTACAAAAACGAAGAGTGATTGCATGCCCTGCCAACTGTGGGCAGAGCAGAAATCTCCAAGCACAGGGAGAGAATAGGGAACTCTTGAGTTCCTCCACTTTTTTCCCCACATACACTTTCCATCATTTAACTACATCTGCATATGTTGTGTTATTTCAACCATTCAACTTTTACCATATTCTGCTCATTCAGAACTTTGCAGCTATGTCTTTTGGTATTGACATCTTGTATGGTTTATGACATGTTTAAGTTTTTGTGATGACCACTGATATAAATGGAGCAGCCCCCATAATTTCTGAAAAATTCTGCTAAAAACATTTAGCAGAATTTTCAGTAGTTTTCAGATACCTACTTCCATGTATTTTCAGCTAGAACATGCCATTCAAACTTTAAAATGTAGTCACATCCTTCAACTGCTTTGATTTATTCAGCTTTTTAATATCTTTTACAGTTTTCATAAGAAACACTGGCCCAGTAACTGAGGGTTCCCGACCTAATCCTTCCAGTCCTAATTCAAACCCTAATTCCAAATCTAATTCCAACCCTAATTCCAACCCAAATGCCAATCCTCCTTCCAACCCTAATTCTAGCTAATTACATTTTTACAAGGGTTTTTTTCACACTGAATGGACTATGTTTGTGTAGTCTTATTTGCATTTTGCAGGCTTTTGCTTTATTCTGCTGTTTCTGCATATATCTTACATTTCTGCAAGTCTTTTGCAGTTAACTTCAAATGCTTGGCAATTTTCACTAAAACGATTCAGCTCACAGCATTCACACTGCATTTTTGCTGGAAATGTAATCATTTCTAGTTTAAGTTGTACAGAATCTGGTCTACATGCAGACTGTGATGTGATCAGTATCCAGATTATTAAATTTATGAGGACAGTGGCTTCAGGGAGTTCAAGTATTAAAGAGGATCAGTAGTGTTACAAGTACTAACTGAGTACTGAGTTGCTTATCGTAAGGCTGTGACAAAAAACAGCACTTGGATCCCTCGTGGACACATTTGACAAAATTCCCTGTGGGGGGGATAGCTTAAGTGCATCAGAGCTGTAGATTAACTTTAACGATTTGTTTTGGCAATTTCAAATTTTTGTATATTTTTCCTATTTTACTTCTTTCATCTTACGTTTGTTCCAATTCAGGCATCAGGAATACATCAATTGTAGTTCAAAGAGTATGCCGAGCCCCAAAAAAACTAAACCCCCTTTTTTTGGAGTGTCATGGCAAATATCAGCAACGGTAAATAATGAATTACCTAAAGCAGGCATTTAGTCAGGGGTGGATTTATGAAAGCTTTTTAATTCTTGGCATTCATGAAACAGGAGGAATCTGACAGGAAAAACAAAGAAATTATGGGATTATAAGAATACAAGGACAGTCATGCAAAAAAATTTGTCCAAGTTCAAGAGCATTTGTGAAGCCCATTTGTAAATTGTGCCAGTAAGCATTGATATTAAGAGGAACTGAAGAAGCAGCACTTCAGTCCATGTGAATGTTGCTCTGAGCTTATCCAATGAAGCTTCTTGGATATAAACTCTCAAAACATATTTTATAAGAAAAGCATGAAATTAAAAAAAAAATTACTGATTCAAGAAACCAAATGTAGATGAAAAGGAACCAAAGGCTTTTTATGCAGATGTAAATTTACTTACAAATAGCTGTTAAAAGGTTACTTTTCCTACTTCTATTTATCTGAGCTTTTAAAAACCTGTAATATTTGGAGTCTTTTATATCCTGATTACCTTGATAATAAGATGTCTTTATTGCTGTTAACCTATAAACATGTAATTAAATTAAATTTAAACCTTAACCATAATTGTGCTTTTACCACCATTTATCATTGTAGGAATGGTGCCTTGTTTTGACACTTATCCTAATGTCCTCTTATAAACCTCAAATCACCTGAGTTTCAATTCAAGTTATTTTACATCAATTTCACAATAAAATCTTAAGGTATAAAACAAAAATGAAAGAATATTACTTTACACACATAGTAACTTAAATAAGGAATTTCTGAAGGCAATTAGTGGTGCTAAATGTTATCTAAGAATATCAGAGGAAATGGGACTGATTAATTGTAAAATAATTTATATTCAGACTCCTAGTTTGTGTTCTTTATTGTCTCTCACATGTTGTAGTTTTATATGCACTGCATAAAGCTACTGAGTCTTACTGAGTGAAGAGTCAAAGCAAATATTTTTACTGTTGGGAGATTTTGTACCTTTCCCAAAAGACCCTTGAGACTGGAACAGAAACTGAGCTGCGCTGGCAACCGTATTTGTTCCGGTGGGCTGTCCAAGATTCCTCTCAGTTCTAAAACATAAAGTGAGTAACCCAGTTTGTGAAGGATTTGGTCATGGGAAGAACCGCTGCAGCTCCGTCAGCGCCACAAAAACGGACCCAGACGAAGACGAATAATGTGTGTAGCTATTGTCACAGTTTGGACTCTGAGTCATTCCCAGTCCCTGCCTTTGATCCTGGCAAAAGCCTTGGCATTCTGTGTGTGTGTGTGTGTGTAGCATGAAGAAGATGCTGATGTGGGTTTGTTGCTAATACAACCAGTCTCCCCTCTGCATGGCCTTGTGGTCATCACAGGGAATGTTAGTTCTCACAGCTCCTGCAGACTTACACACAACATCCACCCACACACACACACAAACACACATGTTCCATATACAAACACACAGATCAGTTCACACACTGATCCTCTGATCTACGCAGCCTGTGTAAACCATCAAAAGGAAGATGTCATTTTACACCCAGAGGAGCTCATAGGGTGTAATTTAAAAAGATAGAACAAATTAGCTGGGAATTCATTATGTGGTTATAATCAGGAAAGCGGCATTATGGGAGTGTTTTAAATTCCAGTTGAACTTCAAAGGATGTATACCAGCAACTGAAATATATCCTTCACTGCCTTCTTCATGCAAAATTTCATTTGAATAGCTCGTATTTAACCCACAATGTGGGCACTCCAGCCAAAGCCACACTCATTTGTTAACATATTTTGCCGATGTATGTATAGTTTCAGGCCTGTGCAGGAGATTTGTTATGATTTCTCGTTTCTGTGGGAGGCAAGCAGCTAAACCCGATACGCAGACGAAAATCAACGCAGGGAAGAAAGGAGTCCAGACACCAAACAATAGGTGTTTAGATTCATGTTTGCCCATTTACTTCCACTTTGTTTGCTTTCTCTGTAGGCCTGGGTAGCATAAGTGTGGGGGTTGTACTTGGCTCTGAGATGTATGTGGGCATAAAAGACTAGGAGGTTGGGGGTCGAAGAGGCAGATGTTGGGATTAACCGGTTGGGTTGGATTTGGGGCTGTTAAGCTGTACATAAAGACTGAAGAGGGATGGATGGCTACAGGGGGGTTGGTTATACCCATGGTTATACAAGTAATGAAACATAAGATCCTTCTGGATTTCGGTATTTAATATTAAATATAACTCAAATAATTACCTTTTTAAAACATAGCTTTTTATTTTATGTCACATCAAATTATTGATTTTAATATCAATATTGAATTAAAAGACTTGAGTTGGTCAGTTAGTTGGTGAGAGAGGAGGGCTCTATTTTTACCAACACAAGCAAAAAAGATCCAGAAATAGTGTGTGGTTTTGGCATCTCCTCTTCTGAATAAAGGCAATATATAATCTCTCTAAAAATTGCCAGAAACACCTTTGTTGTACATTGGTGTAATGTGTGAACGAACAAAGGCAGTGTGCCGTGGTCCAAATCACTTAACCCACTCTATGGGCCAGGAACTGAAGTTGTCATGTTGCCAAATTGGAGTGTATCTGTGAGAGGTGAGATGAACTACACCTCAGACAAATTACAGAGGCTCTTTTCACCTAGAAACACACTGGTGTCATGCTATGCTGTTGCTGTTAGGTTTGTGCTATTTAACAGAAGGAAAAAAGGAAACTTTTATTGACAATTTGGTTTAATCCAGTAGATTTTGACCATTGTGTAAACTGACAAGATTCTGAAATGTATTGGCATTATTTATTTAGCTACCATAACTATGCAGATGATACATTATTATCTCACCAGGTGACCCTGAACCCACCCAAACACTGAACAGATGCTTAAGTCAGATACATGTGCAACAACTTTCTCCAACTGAACAGAAACAAAACTGAAGTCATTGTTGTTCTACAGTCAACACACAGCTTAAGTTATTACTGCTGGAAACTAGTGATCAGACTCAAAATCTGAGTCACATGTAGTGATGTAGTGACCTTAAGAGCCACATAAAGTCAGTTATAAAGCCAGCCTTCTATCACCTGACGAACATTTCCAGGATTAGAAGACGAATGTCTCAGCAAGATCTAGAGAAACTCAGTGTGTTTAGTCAACTT
This sequence comes from Micropoecilia bifurca, assembly GCA_903067075.1. Lineage (NCBI taxonomy): Eukaryota > Metazoa > Chordata > Actinopteri > Cyprinodontiformes > Poeciliidae > Micropoecilia > Micropoecilia bifurca. The sequence continues at coordinate 1,228 of CAEGAF010098150.1, read as the reverse complement.
GAATTACTGCAACCATGTTGACAGGTTTGCCTACGAAAAAAAAATCAATCAGCTCCAGAACGCTACTACTTGTGTTCTCACTAAACCCAGAAAGGTAGAGCACATCACCCCTGTTCTAAAGTCCCTGCACTAAATCCAGACTAAAACGTTGCTTTTGAAACATTAAATGAAACAATCCACATACTGATGTGCAACAACGGCACTTGACAAAATGCAATACCTCAATTGTTGACCGTGTGTTCCACATCTTTGTATTTTCATTTTTATCATAGAAAGCACTTTGAACTGCCTTTTTGCTAAAATGTCCTGTACAAATAAACATTTTATTTTGTTACGTGCCAGCAGCATGACATTAAACTTTCTTGTGTTTTACCAGGTTTTTGGTAGGACGAACAAAGAGTGAGAAAGTGACAGAACCGAATACTCGATTAATAGTAAAAAAAATAATCTATAGAGTTCTCGATTACTAAAATATTATTTTACAATAGCCCTACAATACTTCATTAAACACTTGGTGAAAGTGACATTCCAATTTATAGAAACTAAGCTTAGGGTTAGGTATGATTCTCTATTGCATTAATATCAAAAGGATTACTAAATGGAAAAAAATATTTAAATAGGTATAAAAAATGCACAGTGGTAAACACCCATCAACTCGGAAATATATTTACAGCGTACAGAATAATGGAACATATACAATAAATCTTGAAAACTTGTTCTTATATCAAATGATTAAAAGGACAAGGAAACACAAAAATTACTTGAGAAATATAGAATTATACTGTTCCCCATTAAATCAATGCTCAATGTCATGGTGCCATCAGTTATTTTCATGCTAGCTTGCAGTTAGGGTCGGCGCGTGTAGAAGCTCAAGACTTCCATTAAACACAATGTAAAGAAGCAAACTTACCCGCCTGAAGTTAATCCTCTGACTCAGGGTCAAAAAAGCAGTTGTGTGCGGAATCCCTCTTCCTCGTCATCCCTACCAGAATGCAGGTGAGTCCTGATCCACATCTGCAACACAAGTCTCTTGACACCTTTAGCAATGAGCTCAAACGTAGTGTTATGCCCTTTAATTTTATGTTAAGAATGATAAGGCTTTTATTTTGAAGGTAAAAGTAGGCTAAGACAGGAAGTCAACCGTTTTGTTTGGTTTTGTTTTGTTTTTAACTGCAATCAGCTTTTTGTTTATGCCATCGACATCACCGTCTGTAAGTTTTCATTTAAT
>CAEGAF010098143.1:0-34614 GCA_903067075.1 Micropoecilia bifurca | reverse complement strand
CAGGTGGACTTAAATACACAGGGAGGGTAATCAAGAGACTAGACACAGCTGGGAACAATCAACGGGGAAGACGCAGACAGGACTCACAGGGAACAGGACTCCACAGAAAACTCAAAAATAAACACAGAAAAACACAGATCCTGACAGTGCCAAAGTCATACATAATGTTTTCTGTTGTTTTTTTATGTTTAGATATGTTTGAAGCTTTGTCCAATTCCCTAGCATGGCAAAAATATACTAATAGTCTACATATGTGGACAAATGGACAAAAACGTTCCAGACAAAGAGGACTAAGGTGGAGTTTGTTGGAGAAGCTTGCCTACAGGTAACATCTGCAGCTAAGAGAAGGTATTGAAGACCTTATAGGGAACTGGTCTTAGGATTCCCCCTCAATCCAGTGCAGGTAGTGGAAAACAGAAGGACGTTGGCTACGATGACATCACTCTAGACAACGGCTCCCACCCCATTCATAAAGTGGAGAGCACCTTCAGTAACAGACAGCTGTGTCCTAGTTGCACAAAGGAGCGTCATCGCAGGTCCGTCCTCGAAGCAGTTCCTGGACTTTAGAACCATCACTGCTCCCAACAAACTAAATAAAATTATACATCCCAGGTGTTATTTGCGATTTTCTTTTCAATTTCATACAATATTCCTGCTGTTGTTTTTCAGTTGCACATTTCTTTTATCTGAGTTTGCTGTTATTAAGAGTTGTACAGAATTATTTTTTCTATGTTGCAAGTTTGTCATCATTACACAGTTGTATTCTGTTGTTCTTTTAGTTGACAGTCTGGGTAGTTTGCTAGTGCAGTCAGGATTCACCAGTATCCTCTGAGGATCTTTAGAATATCCAAGTAGAGATTGAGTATTCAGATTTTACACATTAAAGCACCAAACCATTACAATGTCAGGCAACAATGCTAACACAGGGGAAAAGAAACACCTGCAATACATTTGTCTATCAGCTAGATGTTCACACTTTTTTTTTCTCCCCAGAAATCCCTCATGCAGGGGAAGCTGGTAAACAGACTTCCAATGGTCAGATGGGTGTCACTCCATTAAAACCGCCATCTCCTACATTAAGGTCACCATAAACCCATCAGTAAAAGCGACAGGCACATTGAAAACCCCTGCAGGGACAGGGTATTGATTATGTTGTCAGGCTGAGCGTAAATGTGCGTGCTTGTCTGTTCAGGAGGCATTTCATCTGCCGTTTTACTTTTTCCATCAATAGCATTGCTTTTAGATTTTGGGAACTCGTTCTGCGTTGTGTACTCCAAGGTCAGCCTGTTCAGCCGTAAACTCATATTCCAGTTTGTAATGGGTAAGCATTTTACGCGATGTCCCGAAGATGGGATATATACATGTCATGAACACTAAACAGACATAATGTTGAGCAACACTCGGGATGATGGAGCTCTTGATAACACAGAGAAAAGCATGGTCTCTCTGATGTGTTAGTGGGGGAAAAATAACAACGATGGCCCCGGGAGACAGATTCCTATGACCAATTGTGTTTTTATGGCAGCAGCTCAAACCCCTTGATGAACAACCCAGCCCTGAAGACACAAAGATCTAGAATCTCACAAAAAGAGGAACTTTGAGAGACTTCTGAAGACAGCAGACCTTTTTTCTTACACAGAGTAAGTTATGTCAGGTATCTGACTGGGTAACTCTGAAGGGGACTTATGACTGCAAATTACACAAGCTCCATTTCCTGAGGGTAGAACTTGATAGTCTCCACAAGTTCAGGAGAAATGTTTGGTTTTTCGACAGTGAACAATGAAGATACTTAATGGAATTACTGTTTTGTGAACTATTGCCCTTTATCTGTAGGAGAGACAGACAGAAGTAGGAGAGAGTAAGCTCACAACAGTCAAAGTTGACTATGTTTTTGCCAATTTTTCAAGAGATTTACAAAAACGATCCCATCTGATCACCGACCGTATGGATAACAACCGAACAAGATTCCTTAACCTGAGCATTTGAAACCAACTTTCTCCATAAGGAGACTTAAAGAGAGTTTTGCCATCTGAAGGAAGCCTGTGCTACAGTCACTGCTACTATGGCTGGCCTTAATTTTATTTTATGCTAGCGTTGGTAAAGAGTTCAAGGTTCTTGCCTGCCTTGGCTAACTTCAGAGCTAAATGCAATAATGTGGTTGATAAACCAATTATTCTTTAATATAAAGCATCCAGTGGTACAAAGGTGAATCATCCGTTTTTGTCTAGCATGGATAAGAACAAAAGGTCCATCCAAGAGACCCAAAAGTTAACTTGAGGTACAGTACATGTTCCTTCTGGCCTGGAAACTCTCTGGTATGTGCGGGAATGATCTAAAGATTGAATTTGAATGGAAGAGTTTCTTGGTTTCTCTCCTGGATGGATGGACATATGGATGAATGGATGGGTGGATGGATGAAGGGAGGAAGGACATATGGATGAATGGATGGATGAAGGGCGTAAGGACATATGGATGAATGGATGGATGGGTGGGTGGATGGATGAAGGGAGGAAGGGACAGAAGGATGGAGGGTTTAATAAGCTGTAGGACACTGATGCTGGGCTGGTATAATGTAAGGGAGGAGTGTTTCTCCATTCGTTGCTCTGCATGTTTACATCTAAGCACACATGGAGGTCATGCAAAGTGTATCCCTGACTGACAATCACTATGTAAATATGATTCAAATGTAGCAACTGATGCCAAAGGTTATCAATATGCATTTGCTTTGGATGAATAATGTAGGTAAATCTTTTGATGCTCTGTGTACCTGCCCACACACCCAATCTTTGGAGGTTATTCTGACTTCACAGACCTAATTACTGAAATATTTTCACACTTCTTTGAAACTGTTAATTTCTTTTTTCTTTTTTCCCCCCCAGCTCACATAATTTTTCAAAGGAGAGAAAAAAAACAATGAAGGTAATTGGCTGACAGATTATTTAAATGTCATTTTGAGTAATGAGGTGAGGCAGTATTAACACTTAAAAAATGTGCTTTTTACCAAAATCAGAACGGAGTGTAAATTTTGACTCATTTCTACGTCTTGTGTCCTAATAAAACGTTAAAGCATAAGTTTCCTCCAAAAAAGAAAAGAAAAAACCTCCAATATTTGCATAAGTGGTAATTTCTTCCTTTGGTTTTCAGCTTCGGAAATCATCTTTCTGTTGTTAAAATACTAATTTCCGTCTGTCAAATGTTTTCTTTCCCTTTGGCATTTATGAAGATTCAACAAACATAAATGGAACAAAGGTCACAAAGATCATTTTGTAAAAAAAATGTTTTACTACTAAGCTTAATAGTATGTGTTGAAACAGAATGTGTGAATAATTTATACATCACTGGCTCATAAATAAAGTTTGAAAACAGGTAGATATCTAGTATGAAAAGCAGCCAGAAAAAAACTTTGAAAGACCATCAGAAAACCCAAAGAAACTGAAATGAAAATCACTTCATGAGATTAAAAGAAAGCCTGGCTCCTGTGAATAATCTTCATAGCTTTAAGCAAAGTGCTTCACCTTTAGGCTGCTTAAAGAGGTACTCTGTAATGCTAGTCAGCTGAATCTACAGTAAAGGCTATCACAGGCTCAGACTGGATTTTGTTGCTCAATAGACTGGAGGTCGCTTTCTTTTGTAAGCCAAAAAACCAACAACTGCTGTATGGGTCTGAGTGAGGACTGGTACTCTGCAGTTTTCTCCCTTCTTTCTTTCTCCACAAGTTGAACTGCAGACGTAACGACGAGGTCCTTTTATAATTCTGGATCAAAACGGACAACGCCACTTTTTATTTCAAACTGACAGAAGAGAAAAATACAATATGTTTCGCTGTCAATCTTCCTATAGCCTGGGGTACACACCTTCTCACCCATGACAAGTTCCTGGCACTTTACAAATGACTGTCAGTCAAGTCATTACTCTCAACTCTGTGACCCAAAGACAACGCCATATGTAATAAGAAGAGGGGCAACTTATCGGAATAAAAAAAAAAAAAACAGGAATTGTTGCTTTCAGCTCCCAACGCCTCATAGTTGATGTATTTATAGCCCATTACCTCCCCTCCCCAACCCTGATCAAGTAAACCAGTCATCGTAAAATTAATTTCCCCCATCAAGCGAGACTCATGCTCCTTGGGATAACAATCTATCTTAAGAGGATAAATCTAATCCAACGTGTTGAGACGGATGGAGATTGACTTGTTTATGGCCGTTGCCCAAGCAGTCAAGGGAAAGGAAAAAGGGGGGAGTTAAGCGCAACAAATGTCAAGGTGATCTTGGATATATCTCGAAGGCACAAAAAAATATAGGCCAACACCTGATCCTAGCGCTTTGCCGAGACATCCAATACTTCCAGTTTTCTTGGAATCTGTCCGTTGTGATTGATAGCCAAACATGCAGACAGCCTCTCATGAGCAATTAACAGTGAGCCGGAACTGGAAGACTTTCGCCGCCTCAAACTGCAGACAAAATGGGCTTTTACTTGTGTTACTCTGATTGCTATAACTATGTTTGAGACTGACGAGAAGTACTGGTCAGAAGCCAGACTGAGCTTTACACAATCCCTTAATGGATCCAGTGACTCTGCATGTATGTATCCCTTACTGACCCACATACCTGAAGACGTCATATCCATCTCAAACAACACCCCAAAGCAAAACATGCACAAATCTTTTTCGAAGACAGAGTATTAGGTTAACCCCTATTATCTTTCCCAATGACTTCACTGGAGAATTTCCTAAACCCCTACAAGAACGAACTTGCTGCAATTAATCAGGTATTATTACAGCAGTCTTGACTCCAAAAGAAGAAGATTATACTTTACAGTGTGTATTTGGAGTGGCTTGTACTTCTTTCCATAAAAACATGCATGTTTTGCTGTTACAACCACAAACCTCAGTTTATGTTATTGGGATTGTATGTGATGGATGAAAACAAAATAGTTTTTAATTGCGAAGCAGAAGAAAAATACACCTTTTCAGAATAATGTTCCACACAGCAATATTCAGCCTCTGTTACTTTGACACCCCCAAATAAAATCAGTGCCACCAATTGCCTTCAGAGTACTGTGTGCAGTTCATCCTCAGTATGAGTGCAGCTGTTCTGTGAAGGTCTTGGAGGTTTGTTGGAGAGCAGAACAGACAAGTCAGGATGAAATTGTGGAGATTAAAGGCAGATTAGGCTGTGTAATCTTCTCTGAAGATTACATTTCAACAGTGGTGGCACTGTCATGCTGTGGGGACACTTTACTTTAGCAAGTTCAGAAGAAAACAATAGAAAGGGAAAGAGTGAAAGGATAAATGCTTTTTTAGCCCTGTCAGAATAGTCACTGGCTAACAGGGGCTTCAAATCTGTGTTACTAAAGAGCCAGGCCACCGTTTTAAAGAGCTTGGAATCTAACACACTAATCAAACCTGAATTGTATGGCTTCTACATTGAGCAAACATTTTATAAAACCATATATAATCAAACATGTATATATATATATATGTATGTATATTTTTTAAAGCATAGAAAAGTAGAATAGTCTACACTACTTTTATATTTAAATCACTGTTTTGGATTTGTGACACTTTAATTAATCTATGGCTTTGCAACCTTTTACAGTGCAAAAAGCCATTTGTGTTTCAGTCCAGCTAAAGAAAGCTCCATTAGAACCACGAATTATATAGCGTTTTGGAAAAAAAAATCAAAATTAAAGAGGTGAACTCAATGAAAAACTGATATACTGCATGCATTACTTTAGATAGACAGGCGGACAAATAGAAACTTCATATTTATCTGTATTTTTAAAAAAAAAAAAAACATTAGTTTGTTCTTTATAAGTTTTAGCCAAAGTAATTAAGAGTTATAGTGGAAGGTCCAAAGAGGCACTTGCAGCTCCGGAGCCACAGGTTGCAGACCCCCGATCTAATCTAATCTTCTCCCTGTGAAACCAACATCCCATATTGTCTCGCACTGAGCTCGATGTATCATCAGTTCTCTATTCAGAGCAGTCATAACGTTAAACCTGAGCACTGCAAGCAGGTGCGATCTAATCAGATTTGATACAGCTCCACCAATAGGCGTCACACTTTGACTGGGATACTCTGTGCGCCCCTGGTATTCCTCAGCTGGGACCTTCCTAACACAAAGCTGCAAGAGAAGCAGAAAAACGTAAATTCAGAAAACGTAAATTCTTTAAAATGCGATGCAACTCTGAACTGTTAGACGAGGCAAATTAAACACAGAGGGACTACTGATCACTTATTGTGTCTAAATGATGGCGCCGACGGCTTCATTAGCTCACTGGCAGCCTGTGTTTTGAGTTTGATTGGCTTTGATGAGCTTTCAAAAACGCTTCACATGTCACCAAATTTGGCAAGTACTTGTTTATTCTTGTGAGATGTGAATTCATAATTCAGCACGTCACCATGAGCGGAGTCGAGGCTTCTGCAGAGGAGGCCGTGTACGGTGCAGAATACGGTACGAGGCGCTCGCATGCAGGCGGACAGTGAACCCCTGACCTGAAAAGTTTCGCCTGTCACATTGCACGACAAGAGCCAAGCGCTTGCTCATCCTTCCTGCAACTTTCTGAGTCGTGAAGTGTTCAGCATCACCTCGGCGTGGTGTCAAGCAGAATCCAATTTGAGACGAGGCTTGTGTGGAGGACTTTTGGTTTGATTTAGTTTAGTGCTAGCCAAAGGGGTGCAATGAGCTGAAAAGCAATTAGGTCCATTAAGAGATCAACTGGGATGGCGTTGAGCAGCTGCGGCGCGCGCAGAGACAAAGAGAGAGATAAAGGCAATGAGGGGGAGAAGGTTTAGACAGATTGAGTCAACTCTAGCCTGACAGAGTTGCTCTGCAGAACCTGGCTCAGGACATCTGTCCACCTAAACAATTCAAGCTCGCACTTCTGATGCGTCGGTGGCTCGCACTGCGAAAGCGAACAGATCAGAGTGGAGGAGAAAGGCCTTTCCACAAACCGATCCAGACACATTTGCCCCTCGCCACTGTTCAATCAGCATGAAGTCACTTTTGCAGCGGCGGAGAGTGCTACCTATTAAGAAGGGAATAAGGGCCAAACACTTGTCACCATGGATACTGTGCTGATGCACTGATTGCTCTGCTTTCTGAGGTATATTACTGGCTGTTTTCATTCAAACACAAATCGTCTAAACACAATGAGCAGCCTTTCTGCGTGGTTGTTGTGAGGATGTATGGAAATCCCTATGGTAGCCTCTCCCAACCGAACAATCTGATCACAGCAGAAGATCTCCAGAGGAACATGCCAACAACAATGACACAGAATTGGTTTTATATTGATTAGTGCAATTGTAAAAAATAAATATGAATACAAACATGTCTATTATTAAATAGAGGAAGGAGCTGAGGAGGCAGAAGAGTGGAGCCGATTATACGTCTGCGTTAGGTTAAGGAAAAACATAATCGAGCAACACAAAGAGTCTGCTGCCAACAAATCTATGCTAGTTAAATATTTATATATTTAAAACTACAACATAAAGTTTTAGACAATGATATAATACAAAATGATTGATTAAACAACAGTTCTGAGAAGCCAACAACCCTGTTTTTTTGCAGATTACCACAGATTTAATTGTCTTTCATAAAATATTGAACTGCTTTCAAAAGATGTATGTAAAATATGTATGGATTCATTTAGGATTAGCTTAAAAAAATCCTGAAAATTAACCCCAGTAGTTTACCTGGTAAGTGCTAGTTCTTAAAGTAATTGGTCCAAAGTAACTCTAATGTGAATTCCTTGAAATAAATTTGTGAGTATCTGTCTTTGATTTGATTCTGTCTTGAATGGTTCCCAATATTAATACTAAATAACCCTAATCTTGTGAGTTATTAAAAATACCACAAAGTACACTGGAATTTCCAAAAACACACTTTTAACTTCAAATATTGCAACAGTACTTCTGAGTGAAAGTGAAACAGAAAATGTAGAGTTAAAAAAACACTTTCACAGTGCATGAAATTTTAAGCAGAATTCAAAATTCAAAACTCCTTCACAAAGAAATACCAGCTTTCTTGAACTTGGTGCACTTGCAACAGTGACAACCAATAAAGCCTACATAAACCCATAGAAACATATTAAACAAACTGAAGAAAATAAGCTCTACATCACAAAGTAATAGTTAGGAGGGCAGATTATCATCAGGAATCACTAATATCCTGCTACAGAGATTTAAACCCTGCATAGTTTTGCAAAAGGAGAAGCAGAACTTTTCTAAAACAACTACGTTTCATACTTAATTTCTGCACACATCTCTAGTTTTTGCTCCGTCTCCCTTCCTCTCTCGTCTCCCCCCCCCCCGGCTCTTTTTCAGCGCGTTTGGACACTAGGCATTTACGAGAAGCCTCTCACCGCAGCCGATTGATCACGACCATTGTTTGCGCTGGGTCCTCGATTTTACAGTTCAGTGTTCATGAAAAGGGGTGTTTGCCACTCCTACCTGTCACCAGCCCCCTCCATTGAGAAACACACACACACACACACACACACACACACACACACACACACACACACACACACACACACACACACACACACCCACACACACACACACACACACACACACACACACACACACACACACACACACAAGCCTCTGCTGTTCTGACCAGTGATTGCCTGCTGGCATTTTCACGAGCACACCTTCATCAATTTCACACCTCCGGCGCCCTTCTGTGGCAGCGTGGAAGGTAGGAGGAGGAGCCGAATTGATGGGTGACAAAGTGAGCTCAGATTCAAAGTCAGAGGGTGGCAGAGTTACTTCAGTGTAGGACATGGCAGTCATTAATATTTTGTGCTGTGAAGAAAGTGATTTATTTTCATACGTGCAGAATTATTGTTGGGGAAACACCGTTTTCATGACATCTTTTGCTTACTATTTGCTGCCCCCTGTAGTTAGCCTCACGCCCATTTAGTTATTTCCAAAACATGAGTCATGCAGCCGCTGCTAGAAATCCAGTAATGCAATAAATGCTGTGGTGGGGAAAAAAAAAAAAAAAAAAAGCTATCCAGAAGGTAAACATCCTCTGCGCTCACTTCCTCCATTTAGTCTTGAGAAATTAGGACTTCTATCATCAGCCAACCGGTGCGTTTATGAGCTGCTAAAGTAATGGGCGATAGTGGCAAGATTTCAGCACATTCGCCTCAGACGGCAGAGCCTTACTTGAACTGCTTCGATTAAATAAACGTCAGGAGATAAAGGAGCAGGAGGAGGGAGAGTAGGAAAAGCCCTAAAAAAAAGACGAGTAGCAAGGTGCCTCGTTCATGGCTCAGGGGTTTATGGGATTGCTCCCAGCTGTCACTCTCTGCAGCGAATCCGCAGTGCTGTAATATCTTAATTGTTTCAAATTAAATGCTCATAAAATTACAAAGGAAAATAGTTTTTTTCCCCTTCTTTCCTCTGCCTAATCCAAAGCAGCCGCATGCATTTGGGCCCAGTTTTAAGTGAGACGGCGTTTAAACGATAGAATGGCTCCCACATGAGCAAAAGATATGATGGTGTCGAGCGAGTGAGTGTTAAAGGGCTCAAAACTGCATATAGAAATAACACTGGAAAATTTAAGGAATTTCTAACATCTTTAGTCATTTGCCTCCCATCATTTCAACTTACTTTCCTCTTTTGTTGTTCATAGCGGGCCATTAAAATATATCGCCATACTTTCAGAGGTTTGTTGGTGGTGAGTGAAAAGCATCAGAAAGACAAGGTTGCACTCGACTGTTGAGGGATAATGTAGGGAAATTTAACTTTCTACAATCGGTGAGTAAATCAACGGCATTAATGAGAGAAGCAGTCAGGATTTTTATGCACATTCTTGTCAAATACAGGTACTAATACCCTAAATCTACTAATTTGTTTTCTCACTCAAGGTCTGAGTGAACTTTCTGAGTGAGTTTCAGAAATGTTCTTGGTTTTAAAGAGTCCTGACGTAAACTGGTCAAAACCTAAACTGTAAAGTTTTACATTGAACAGCAAATCTTTACGACGCCTTCCATCCGCATTTAAAGTGCATTCTGAATGCTCTACTGTCAGGCACCAGAATTCGACAAACAAGGAGCAAAAAGCCCACTGTAAAAAAAAAAAAAAACTACAGGTAAGACTCATTGAATGAAAGAAGTAAAGACATGCTTGGGGTTTAAAACATCCCTAAACTGCCCTGAATGATTGTTAAAAGTACTGCTAGTGACTCCAGCTTACAGCATCAGTTTTACACATGTGTGCGTGCGTGTACGCGAGCGCGCGTGTGTGTGTGTGTGTGTGTGTGTGTGTGTGTGTGTGTGTGTGTGTGTGTGTGTGTGTGTGTGAGCTCAGCACACAACACGGCACTCGGCAAACATCAGCACGACTTTCATTCTGCATGGAGATCGGAGTTTCACATTAGCTCACCTGAACTCGACATCTCCCGTTCCAATCTTGCGCAAACACCAGCTCAAAATTAGGCCCCTAACGACAAATCCAGCAGAAGATTATGTTGTTACGTCTGCAAAGTGCTTTGTGATGGGGCTGTTAGCAGCGGCGGTGCTGAGGGCAGAGGGGGAACCACTTCAGCTGAAAGGGAAAAACCTACCTGTGTATCCGGATGGCAAACCAGAACTTTTAGCTTTACTCAAATATATAACTTGCAGTTGAAGCAACTGAAAGCTAACAAGAGAAATAACGAGAATATAAGCGGCAGTTTGCTGAAGAGAATAAAGTTCCAGGAGCGATAAAAACAACGAAACACAAAAACGATGATGGTCCGTGTGAATAGCAAGGGTTCCCTGCACTGTTAAAGTTGATGTTGCATATCAACATGTCCTAATGGTAGGAAAGACATGAAGTCCTAATTCTCCCAACAATACTGTGAACAGATAAACCTGTTTGAAAGAATAGTTTTAAAAGCAGGTCCTCCTCTGCAAGAGGTCTGAAGATTTTGTGGTGGTAAAACTTTTGTTTGCAAATATTGAACATGTTTTATTAATATGTCGTGACTATTTGACATTCTGTTCTGTACATTTAAATCAAACAGATCTCAGTGTGCGAACTCAAACATTTAATCCCCGTGTCATTTGTCTCGAGTTCAAAGCTTGCAATGAACGACTGAATAAAATAAAAATGAGTTCATTTTGTTTGCTCTTTTTATTCATCTTTCTGATTTTTTTTTTACTATAATCTGTCTCTTCACCTCAATTGCTCGGGTTTCTTTCAATCGAGACAACTCTCGTCCTCCCGCCGCTTCTGGTCTAATACACCGATTCTCTTTCTCTTTGTGTACCCTTGTTATTACCTTTCTCTTCTGTCTACTTGATTGCCTGGCAACCAGTAAATTTCCTCGTCCTTTTTCCTAATCGACACATCTCGCCCTTCAGACGAGTTTTACTCTTTTCGCCGTTCAGTCTTCTGAGCTCATCCAAAAATTAGCTATTCTGACGCCTTCTGCTCTCGCAACCTCGCTCCCTTCCTCCGCTGCACTCTCTCGCTCTCTCTGCCATGTTTGTGGCCTTTCGCTCTGTGCACATCTAATGGCTCGGGTGTAATCCACTGGCTAATCTGCTGACAGCCTGTGTGACAAGGCATTAGCTTTGTGTCACTGCCTACCATGCTGCTTCTCAGCATGTGTGCATGGGGACGACGGAGTCGCACAAAAAAAAAAAAAACACATAAAGAAGTCTGTTAATGTCGAGTTGTCAGTTTGCGTGGCAAAAACGTATCTGTGCATATGTTAACATGTGTGATAGAATGTGAGTAATGGCGTCTGATTTGCCTGCTTGATGTTGAGCTGGAAGCGTAAAAATTGATGCCAGAACTCCTCAGTTTTATGTGACCTTTCGCCTTTCCATTTTTTCCACTATTTATGTCTAGTGCTGCTCTTTTACTCCGTTTTGGGTGATAGCAGTTTTAATAGGATGCCAAGTCAGGCCGCAATGGACTGCAACAAAAGGGAGATACAGGTCACAACATCCCTGACAGGCTGTGGGAGGGAACCTATGCTTGCAAGCCATCCAACCTTGTCAAATGGGACTCGCTTTGTATCCAAATATTGGATTTTTATTATTATTATTGTTATTATTTCCACCTCAAAAAGCTGGAGAAAATTGCATTTCTTTCAGATGTCGCCATTTTACCACATGCCGTTCCATTGTTCCCCAGAAAATGATTATTTTCGTCACTGATCACCTTGTTGGGTATGAGATCATTTTCTTGTTTGTCCATCCTGCACCTGTACTTATAGTTCAAGAATATTCACTATATAAGTCGACTGACTCCTTTCTAAATTGTAAAAGGGCTAAATTGGTTCAGACAAAGTCTAATTTGGAAAATAAAACCCTTATTCAAAGTTGATTAGCAAGTTATAATGAGATTTGATACATTGTCAAAAGTGTTTGGCATTTAGTCATGATTGTAAGATTTCAGAATCAGTCCTACAAGCACATCTTTGTAAAGTTCAATACTGTGATAAGCTTCAGTAATTTTTGCTATTTATTTCTGAATGTGAAACTTATTATTTAGAATAATTTCCAGTGATGGAGGGGGGGAAAACAGAGTTACTAATTTTAGACTAAGGAGTTTCTATCTTTATTTCAAAATTCATGAGATGACACATTTTATTTGAATGCGCATTTAAAACAAACAGAATAGACTTTCTGTTACGTCTTCATTTGTGAATCAAAGCAGCGTGTTCTTTCCAATGCCTGCTACTCACTCCGCTCCGCTGCATCTTTCGTTTGACTAAACGAACGGCGCCCATTTTTCTCTCTGCCCATATTTCTCATTTTTAGCTTCTGTCCCTTTTGCTATCTTCACCTGAGTGATCCTGTTATCACAGCTGACCCCTTGCTAGATCTGTCGACAGCCAAAGAGATTACACCAAAAGCTGCGGAACACACCGAGCTGCGCGTTTGAAGAAGGAGGCAGAGAGATTGTCTGATCCCCTCACGCTGATAAAGTAGCCGGGGCTTTGAGGATTCAACAAGGTCCCGGTGGGAATGGGTGTGTAGTCGTGGGTTGGTGGTTTGGCAATAGTCGACTTAAAGTCCACTTCTAATCACTGGGCTTTTCAGGGGGGATAAGGGGGAAGAGAATAGGTGCTTGGTTTGGACTGGAATTAGGCTCTGATGGAGTTCAAGATAAGATTGTTAAGCTTTGATAATGGAGTTTGTTTTGAAAGCTTGTGAGTGGGGTATTTGGTCAAATATGCTGTTCAGCTGGGGGGCGGATTGACGTGTTAGATGTTTATTCTTTTATTTACTTCCATGGATCAATAGCAGCTTGTAATTGATTTGCTTTTCTGAAATGTTCTTCAAATGCAACACATTGAGTCTTGCCAAAGAAAGTGAACTTTTTCTCATTTTGTTTTACTTAGAACTTAAGAGTCGCTTATTTGCATTTTATGAATGACACCAATGTAATACCACGTAAGTAACTTCGGAGAGGCTGCAGGGAACAAGACTGAGGCGAGACGGCATGTTGAAGGGACAGTCATTAGTCATGAAGTCAACAAACTTGGTCAACACGAACAAGTTGCAAGAACAACAAAAAACATTGAAGGACATCCATAAAAGTCCTGTTTAAAGTTGTCCACAAGCCATGCTGGTGGAGCAAAAATGTAAAATATGTTCTGTCTGATGAGATCAAAAATGATTTTTTTGGTTTCTATAAGGTTTATAAAACAGCAGAAAACCCTGAACACACTGGCCCCATGGTAAAGTTTTTTTTATTTTTTTACTTCCTATGTCTAACAAGGTAAACCCCGTTGACATCCAGATCTCATTTTCAAGAGGGAACTGGGAGTAAGGTACAGTGGTGGCAGCCTCATGCTGTGGGGATGCTTTTCTTTAGGAGAGACATGAATCTTAGAGCTCATTGAAAGACAGATGGAGGTAAGCACATGGCAGAAAAGTAAAAAAAAAGTTCTAAGACATACCAAACCCTTAAGAACATGCCTCTCTGCCAAATAAATTATCCATTTTATTTTTAGTAAATAATATCACTTGTAATTTTTCCTGTTTAGGTCATTTTCTCCATCTTGTGTACAATAAAAGGTGTAGATATACAGCCAGAGCTACAGCAAATTGGTTTATGCTAAGGCATGTTTCTCTGGTTTGATGTCTAAATCAAATTGTAGATCTAAATTTAGTTCATAATCCTTTGCAAAACATGAAAAATTCAGTCTATGCTGATGTCTATATGAGAGACGCATTCAGAAGGACTTGCAGCTGCACCTGTGGCAAAACGGGGCTTTACAACATATCGACTCGTCTCCTGGCACTTTCATTTTTTAAAACATAAATACGATGTGATTTCACAAAGCAGTGCAATAGTGCACCTCTTTATCTTGATGCATTTCGAAAATTGTTCCAGCAAAACACATAGCATTTTATTGGTTGCAAAATGAAAATTGGTGTGAACACTTTGCAGCATCACTTCTTATAAGTTACCAAAACATAGCTGCTACCAACACTATCTAAAATAACCATTCCCAGTTAGCGATTTATTTCATTCACCCAAATCTCGGTATACTATTTCATTGCTCTACGTTGCCACACGGGGCAGATGACTCTGCCATCCACGTCAGAAAATGGCGCACTCATTATTGATTGATGCACCATAAAAGTTGAGCAGGATGAAACAGACTCTCATGTAGCACGGCTTGCCAAAACGCTGTCAGAGACTGAGGTTTGATGGCTCACTCATCCATGGCCCCGCCGCATCATGTTGTCTTCACCAGCTGTTGTTTTCACACAGCGGGGAAGAATTCCTTACTGTCAAAGACACAGCTATCAACTGAAGAGACCTGACAGCCACACGCCACGAGTTCCCTTTTTTTCCCCCACCATTTGTTTCCTAATAGGAGCTACTGGTGGGGCATCTGCAAAAGATAAAACGCCAGTGTTGAATTAGGAATAAAGTAGAAGACTGGAGCCCCCTGATGATCTTTCTTGGTGAAATAGCTCAAATCCCCAGGATTTTTTACTTTTTTTTTCTTACACCAATTTCACAGCAGCCTAAATGGTTATCAGCGTCTCCACTAAAGAGGTCTTAAAAAATAAATTCAAAATTTTCATTTCCTAATAGATCAATATGCATAAAATTGACACAGCATGTCAGCAATAACCCAAGTGAAACTGGAGTAGCCCAGGAAATTAGCAATGATCAAATACTTATTAGAAAAGCTCGAGTTGCCATCTCCTGTTTCCTGTATGAAGAAACTAGCTTTTCTGCTCATTGTTATCTTCACTTCAAAGATTTTAGTTGAATTCAAGATGGCTGACAGTTGAGGACATTTTTTTTACTGTCTGGATTCTTGTCTCATTTCCCCATGTTATTTTTCCTGTAATTATAAAACGTCTGCAACTACCAGCATCTCTCCATGATGTTCCCACCTCCAAACTCTTTTGTTAATGTTTGTTAGGGTGATAGTAACAATTCTCATCAAAACACCTTCTGCAGCAAACTTTAAATTTTCCCTCAAAGATGATCGTGCATTGATTCCATTGCAAGGCCAATGGAATCTATTGTCTCATTGCTTACAAGGACAAACTGTACCTGCCAATCCCAGGTATTTCTAAAAACTCACCATAGGCAGTTCAAAGCTGTTGGGCAACTTCTCTTGCAATTCTTTGACTCCTCTGTCAGAAGTCTTGTGAGGAGCATCTAGCCAGGGAAGGTTAGTGGTAAAATTATGAGCTATAGGCGTCGAAATATGGCCTCAACAACGCTCACTAAAACATTCAGAAATGTGTCTAAAACCAGTGATGGTATCATTTTTGCAACAGTGAAACTGTAAATCTATTGAGAGGTATTTTAATCCAAGTGTACATCAACTTGCTACAATGAGAAACCATTTTACAGTTAGGTGTGAGCCAATGATGATAATCTTCACAGAGGTGAGAGCTGGTTTCTATTGCAACTGGTTTCCTGGTTATTAGTGTGTATTTTTTGTACCTTTCTTTCTTTGCTTTACTACTGTGTTCATAACTGTATTTCTAGGACTACTACCAACGTTTCAACAGCCCCATTAAAAAATATTTACTGAGCAAAACACTGTTGGGCTCAACACTTTGTATCCCAGTTGCATTTACACCCCAGGAAACCAGGATTTTGCAGAGTAAAATAAATTAAATTACAAAATATTGTATTTATTTCAAATGTATCATCAGGGGCGCTAATAAATTTGGCATCAACAATTTTGTCAAAAAAGTAAAATTGTGGTACTTTTGGCCTTTTAGCTCACTAATCAGAAGGGAAATTTGCAGAGTGAGAAAAGAAGAAGAGCTCCTTTGTGTATGAGCATTCATTCTTTGATCACCTAATAATTTGAAAGAGTCATTTATTTTAAGGTGTGCGTTTTTAAAAACATTATACCAGGTGGTGCTAGTAGTTATGCAGAGTGTTGCTTTAAATATGCTATTTTATGGAAGTGTTTCATTTTATATTTTTGTTGTATTTTTGTACTGTCTCTTTATATCAAGGGGCTGCAGTGAGATTAAGACATATAAGTGTACACTCCTGGGAAACAGTGAAAGCAACTGCCTCCATTGATCCGCTCTTAATTACAGGACTCAATAGAATTTATGGCTTTTAAGATTGCCAGAAGCCACTTACATGGTACACAGAGTGAAGCAATCAGTCCTAATGGCAAGTGATCAAATGATATACTGCTTTTGTCAATTAGAAACAGAAAAAGAACAAACAAAGAGAGGGAGCAAAATCCAATTTGGACTCAAATATTGTAAAGAAATCAAAGAGCTATTTTCTGTGTGTGTTCATAAAAGATGAGAGCAAATTATCAAATGTGCCACATATTGCCTTGTATTTGTTGAAAGTGTCACTGCATGTCAGGGCGACTCGCCACTGCATGACTGACATTTGCCTCAAATGTCAGTCAAAGTCAGCAAATCCGAAATCACCCCCCATCGTCATTATCACCTGCATGGTTAAGATGAACAATTACTACATGTTCAGATTACAAAAATACTACCGAAAATCCAATCCATGCTGGTGGGATTGCTGGGGCTGACTGTAAAAAGTTGGGTCAAGCAGCTAGCAGCTGGATCAGTGTAATTAAAACATAAATTGGATGTATTGAGCTGTGTGCAGTCTCCAGAGCGGGACCCAGGGAAGCATTGATTCATGCGAACACTTGGAAACAATTGCTCTGATATGCGGCAGGGTAAAATATAAAATGCCTGCGAATAAAATCAATGGCAAACAAGCTGCCCAGATTTTCTGAATAACAAACAATGGATTACAATCAGGAAGAAAACTGTGGAGATATCAGCAAGCATAAAAAGTAGGGAAAGTTATAAACTCTATTGTGAGGTGAAATGGGACGAAGGTAAAGAAGAAACCTGATGGCCTACGGAAACATTGTGTTCAGAGCTGTGCTTCGTTGTGATCATATCAAGTGTTTTCAAGAGTCGCAGCAACATTTTTTGTCCACTTAAGAAGGATGACTTTTACCTAAGGAGCTAGAACCAAATGTGGATCATTGTGGTGACATCAAGATGTCAAATCTGATGGCATGATCGATTTTTTTAATCAGTTAATGCAATTAATTAGTTACTTAAAACAAAACAAACATTATAAAGTCTTTCATTTCTTCTTATTTATATTTTTCTAGCAGTTATTCGTGGCCTGTCTATGTCAAGTGTTTATACGTTATTTATTTGGTAGCTGCATAAAAGCTGCCAAATAAAGAAAGTTAGCTTTTAAGCTTAGGTTGGAGGGAGATCCACTCCCTTAGTATCTAAGATCTAAGAAGGAGCTTGGTGTGTTTCAGATTTAAAAATCAATAACACATGCTGACAACCAACAGAAAGTGGAAGCAGGAAAACAGAAGAGGCTTTTATTTCTTCTTTAATTTGTTTAGATGCTTGCAGTGTAATAATGAAGAAGGAAAAAAGTCTTCAGAAAATTCTGTACAAAAATATCTGGCGACCGTTTCCACTAAATACTTTAAGTCAAAAATACTGGACGTCTTGGTATGACTTTTCTGTCATGACATTTTGGAATAAATACCACACTTGTTACTTTTATGTGAGTGATATTACCAAGTATCAAAATTATCTTCACTAAATGAAGAATCTACATGTTTTGAGCGGAAAAAAAACAATATAGAAGACAAGGACTCACATCTACACCGTTTACAGAAGTGAGACTTCTTGTTCGTACACAAGCTTTGTTATTTCAATGTCAATCTCTATCGGCTGAGTCTGTTGTGCCATTTGGCGGTAGTCGCTATACAGTAGATGCTGTCACTGGAAGAACTTTACCTTTAAGCCTCCAACTCACTGTACATTGGACAATGTGAAATAAGGACTGTTTGCCAAGAATAAGTAGGTCTAGGGGGAAATACAAGTCTGCTTCAACAGCAACATAACCTTTATCCAGTCTGTCTTGTGCTGTACTTCCTATAAGCAGAGCTGTAAATATGTCTACTTTCCAAGTTCCTAGTTTAGTTTCTTCCACTTTCTTTCCCCCCCACTTCCTGTACTTTGTAACATTAATCCTTTGTGATGGAGTCACAGAAGCACAAATCTCGTCACCCGCGTTGTGTGCCATGTGCTGTGACTGAAGGGGCTTTTTCCCTGAAACGGCTCTGGGCTCACACCTGAACCCTGTGTTTAATATGTATAAATTTACATCTTTAAACAAGCGCCGATTCAAAGCTACAGCCCCGCACAAATTACACAAAGCATGACGTGAATACTGTAGTACAAAATTTGTTACGAGTATAAATAATAAGCTAGTTTCAGATGATGATTCATGCCCGCGTAATCCCGAACTTTAATACATTTCTAATCAATAGTGCTTCACTGATGCAAGGGAATAAGAACTTGAGAATTAATGGAGGGGAAAAAAATAAATATATACTATATAAATATATGTACATATATACGTGTGTGTAAGTACAGGGAGCAGAGCGGTTTGAGATGAGAACCGGCATGGAGACGGCAGTGGCTGAGGAGAAGGAGTGGGCTGGATGTGCAGGGAAAATTGGATAGGCAAACAACAGAGGGAGGGGAGAGGCAGGCAAGAGGAGATAGCGAGGCAGAGTGGCAGAGGAATAGGAGAGGTTAGAAAAAAGGACGGGGATGAAGAAGGGAAGGGAAATGGAGATCAGACAGAGAAAGGTGGTGGAGGAAGAGCTGTTCCTCCCAGTCGTGGGCAACATCCTCAAAGCTGCTTTCATCTGCCCTCACATGTTCTGCCTATAGGTGGAGAAAACCCTCTGCAAACCTGCCTTGCAAAGACACAAGCTGATCAACAATACAGAAAAAGTTGTTTCATGCAATTTCTTGCAAAAATTCCTCTTTAAAAAAAAAGCCCAATTATTTTCCAACTGAAAATGGAAGGTGTTTTACTTTCAAATCCATGAAACAGACAGTTTGCTTTCCCGTCATTTTGAACGATACTGTAGCTTAGACATTAAACGAATATAATTAAATCTGCAAGCAGGGTTGGGCAGCCCTCAAATAGCTTAAATATGTTTTACTTTAGCATACAGTCATGGACCGGTTACTTGTGTCAAGGTGTAAGGGTAATTACAGTTACTCATTCTTTTTTTTTTCCAGTTGTTTGAAGCTTGTGTCAGTGCAGTGCAACAAGCGTATGTATCAAATTAAAATTACAAACAGATATTTCTAATGACAACATAATTATATTTCAGCTGTTGTGGTTGCGCTAAGACAGTTTCCTCAGAGCATATCAACGACTCTTAAGGTATATTTGGTGTTTTAACTGCTAAAGTATCCAGTTATAAGCATTTTTTGGAGTGGTTTGAGATGGATGGGGTCTCAAGTTTTCAGAGTGTTGAGTATTAGGTGTTTCGGGGCGTTTGCTGTCCCTAAACTATGTGATCGCCTGCGGTTCAAGCACAAAGTCTGAATCTATGCAGTAAAGTATCTCCATAGAGATGTACTCCCTCAGACCCAGAGACATCCTAAGCGCTCAAAGCAGGAAGAGGAGAACAGAGTGAAAGTGATGCTGACTAACAGTGCATGGCATGTCCAAGGTTTAGCATAATTATGCCCTAAGGCTATAAACTGTTTCCAAAACATGATCAACTCAAACAAGGAGGCGGCAGATAAAAAAAGCAGTTTCATCTATAACAACCCTATAGATGAAGAAATGGTCATTAATAAGGAAGCTCATGATTGTAAGACTTTTGAAATAGATTTTATTTACTTATTTTCTTATACTATTTTTTTTATTTTAGTAAGTTTGCAAAAAAGGTCAAAAGTGTGTTCTGGCAAGATGCTTTCACCTGTACAGTAACAACACTTTGCATCCTAAAGTCATTTTCTGGGATGAAGAGGAAACAATTGCATCCACTAGTTTAAAGTAGAAGCGATGATAATAAGCCAAAAAGCCAAAAACAGATATAACTTGTCATGTTGTTGCCTGAAGCAATCCTCTAACTCTTCTGCACATCAACTTCTGATGTTTCTCCATCAGAAGTTTTTTTTTTCTTTTTTCCACAAAAGCCATTGTCTTCCAAAGCGCTTTGATAAAAGCAAACGTTTTTTTTTATGGCAGATGTTTGCTCCAGGTGGAGAATATATTCCTGAAAATGAGGGTGTGGGCTGGTGGAACATCTCACAGCTGGACGCGGTGAAGTCGGTGAGTCACATCCATTTGAAACTCGGAGCTGGATTGTAAAGATAGCAGCCTCAAAGGCGGCGAGTGGAAAAATAAAATAAAGAAAAATAACGCGGCAATCTAAGAAACCCGGCTGGTGTGGCGTTTATGGTCCATAGTTGACTTTGTGATGTGGTGCAGCTTCCTGGACTCAGCAAGCTAATTAACTTTAAGCTGTAAACATCTGAAGTGGCAGGAGCAATCTCGAACGTTATTCCGAATGCTTTAATTAAAACCTTTATTTTAATTAAAGCATTTTTCGCAGGAGTTGACGGAACAGTTCAATTCAAGTACATGTAAAACCAATGACAGCACGCATTTCAAATCAAGTACAACCTCAAGTGTTTTTTTTTTAATCCATGCCATTTATTCCTAAATCAAAGGCCTTGCCGGCATTTGTATTATGTAATTAAGTATTGTATAATTGATTCAGTACCAAACATTTGTTACTGAAAATGTAACCTTTAAATTGTTTTATTCAACAGGGCCAAACTTTGAGTTAAAAGAAAAACGAGTGTTTTTTTAAAAAAACAAATCTCTGGTGCCATGATTGTTGAAATCCTTAATTATTCATGTAGCAAAAATTGCCTGCTTTTTGCTACAAAAAGAAAAAAAATCTAAAATTTGATTGCATTTTAATTAGTTGAAATGTGGCAGAAGGAGGGAAACGTCATTCCATTCCAGTCTACAAAGTCAGGCGCGGTGATTAATTGTGGTTTATCACAATGCTAGAGTGTGATTAATCCAAGCAAATTTTTTTAATCGATTGACACCACTAATTCAAATCTGGATATACATTTTCCCCCAGATAAAACAGTACAATGTACCCAAGTTTACATTTACAGTATACATCTACTGTCTTACCGTCTATAGTCACAGGATATGAAAGAAGCTGTGGCTATTTCTGAACTTAAAAGGAGATTCTGTCAAATTTCAATCCCAAGCAGATGAGAGTAGAAATTTTAAAAACCAATATTGTTGTTTAAAACAAGCAAACAAAAAAACCCCAGCAATGTTACATTTATTAAGTACCACAGTATTAAATGTCACAACTGTGGTTTATTAGAAACTGAGTCATCTTGATCAGATGTCTGACAAAATCTATTTTGAGTTAGAGATGCATTATTCAGAAGATTCCCCCATTGTGTACTTAGAGATATTACTGTCAGCAATCACTTAAACACACAAATATCAATACTGCGTCGTTGCTCTCATGCACTCTTCGAGTGCTGGCAGTCCAATAGGTTTAAAATCCACTACAGCAAGAGGAGCAGCGCAGGTGACGCTATTTGTTTCTGCCAGACTCTGCAAAGAAAGCCTTTCTACAGCAGTGCCTCCTGGGCTCAGAGACCACATTAATTAAGCAGCAGGGAGACCAGAATTCAAAGCCCTAAAACTCTCACTTCTTCAGAGTTTCCATCCTGCTGCCGCCAGGATTAAGACAATAATCAAACCGATAAAGAAACGGAAACTTCATTTGCTGAACAAGTAGGAAATCTTCCATCATAAAACCTACCTTTCACCACTCAAGCAAACTTCCCGGCAGATCATGAGCTGAAAGACGAGAGAAAACACAAAGCATTAGATGAAGGTCTAGGCAGAATAAAAAGCACAAACTAAAAACTAATGCCACTTATTGGAAAAGGTTCATAATGAATTGAATCTAAAACTCGGACTGACACGATGATCAGGGTGTGTAGCCTTGCACTGATGCACTACTTTCCCAGACTCTTACTGTGTTAAAGGGCAAACATTTATTACCCACTGATTACATTTGGCAGGCTTGCGCTTCTGACACTTAAAGCTTTGTAATTTTCACAGTCTGTCTCAAAAATTCAGTCTTGGCCACAGATGTCCAGTCACCGCTTGGACATTTCCAACAGATTTCATTAAGGAGAAATTAGAAAGTTGGAAATGGGAAGGGCAACTCCTCGGTTAAGTTCACGCCGAAAGGTTGCCTGAAACAATTAAAGATCAACTGGAAGAATATCATGGCGATTACACGCATGAGGTGTCCAAGTACCAACAGATTCAGAACCAAGAAAGAAAAAGAAGGAAAAAAGGGAAACCAAACAAAAGTGACAATGATAAGCAGAATATGTCAATGCTATGCAGCTTTGCCCTATTTATTTTTTTCAGACCGCAACATAAAATTCGAGCTCGCCAGTGGTTGTTATTGATAGAATCGATTCTGCCAGAGAAATATGACTGCAGAGCTTGGAGGCTGAGTGGTTGAACGGCTGATGTCATAATGCTGAAGGGGGGATTTATTCCTGGTTTATATGCATGCTATATCATAGTTACTGAGACTAAACAGCTTTGGTTTGATAGCTACACAGCTGTGCAATGCCTGGGCTTGGCGATTAGTTTGAATAGACATCAAGTGTATTTTACATCGCAAAAGTATTCCAAACCCTTTGACCTTTTTCACATTATGCCACAAATTTCATTGCGATTCATTTGTGAAACTAACAATACCAACACAGAATAGTGCATAATTGTGAAGGGGAAGAAAATTGATAAAAATGTTTCTATTTTGGGGGGATTTTTTTTTTACATAAACTGATTGTGGTTTGCATTTCTCTTCATTTGCAAAGTGAATACTTTGTGAAACGTATTTCTCTCTGTATGTGCAGAAGTTTGATATCCTGCTGGAAGGTGAAGGCCAATCTCCACGTAGCATGTGAAAAAATAGTACTTCCATGGCGTTATGATGCTGTGACCATGTCCTGTTTTTTTTTCTTTCTGAAGTGCAATTATTAATTTTCTTTTTTGATCCACCTTTTTGCTTTGTACTTTGACCCATCAACTCTGACAAATTTACTGTCCACACCAAAGAGAGGCATTCCCAAACTAATGGGAATGTTTCCCATAACTTTTGGGAAGCATTTGTAAAATTCATTCTGACCACTTACAAGGAAAAGCAATAATAAAGATACTTCTGCCAAAATTGTTCAGAAAGTGTGTTCAGACTCGATGTGCAGCATTTATTTTCCAAAACTAATTTTGCATGATGGACATAAAGTTCAAATTTTGGTCTGATCTGATTTTTCCTTCCACTTCACAATTCAACTATCTATTACATAAATCCTTATAAAAATACTTTTTTGTTTGCAGTTATGACAAAATGCAAAACATGAGTAATGGAGAAAAAAATTACTTTTGCAAGATGTTGCACACTCAAAAATAGAATAAAACGAGAAACACTTGTCACAATCATCACAAGTCGGTATTGGTTTGACTGCTACACACTAAGAAAAAGTGACTTTTATCACAACTTATCTAGACACAATAATAATAATAATAATAATAATAATAATAATAGTTTTGGAAGACGCCCAGCATTAGTCACATCTTCCATTAGTGGAATCCAATGCAAACATAATTTGGAAAGAAGCAAATGAGAGAGCAGAACACCACAGAGAATTTGGATTCAGATAATTGCCAGTCCCGCAGTGTCTGATCCATCCCTCTGCTAAAGAGGGTTTTTTGACCCGTGGGGAATGCAGAAAATGATTAATAGTTACACTACAGCAATCAGTGTGCAATAAGAGAGAGGTCCAGCCACCTTTTGTAGATTTATGGCTAATAACTGGCCTTAATGCCACACTAGTTCTTTCAAGACCTTATGGAGTTAGTTGTTTGTTTATTTTTTCCAACATAAAGAGGGCAAACAATTTTCTGAGGCTTGCTATGTGAGTATTTGTAGATTTGGGGAAAAGCATTTTAAGCTTAGACTTTTCAAGCATGTGAGAAATCAAAGTGTTACATGAATAATAACGTTTCTGGGAAAAAAAAAGAAATAATAATACTTTTTTATTATTATTTTGATGGTGTCCCAAGGTGTCAGATAATAAATACCAAGAGCCTCCAGAAACAGACCAAAGGATAGAGAACTTGACAAGTAAATAAAAAAGACAACTTTTGAATAATTTACACGTTATTCGCTTTTTACTGTGAACAGATCGTAAATTCTCAAAGGGATCTTCAGCAAGTTAAGAAGATTCCTAACAAGGGCTACATTTATTCAGCTGCTGTTTGACAACACCTTGACAGTACATTATCCTCTAAATAGCCCCTAATAATGCTGCCAGGGTGTGTAGCAACTATTAAAACAGACATGATGACCTTCTTAGAACGCCATCTGTTACACAGCACAGCCACAGCAAGGCGGTATTAGGCAGTCAGGCTGAAAGAGTCGCATTACAAGGCAACAACAGCGTTCCCCTGCAATGTCAATAAGCAGAATGCAGTTTTTCCACATCGCAAATTGCAACTGTGAAATCAGTTTAAGTTAAAAAAAAAATCTGCAATATGATGCCTTGGCCATTTTTGACGCAATGGTATAAATAGTATACAGAAACTGTACACTATTGCTAAAAGTAGACAGAAATGTGATGCAGTGTGGGCCTAAAGAGCATGCTAGCACCAGACCTGCTAAGACTAAAACTTAAATTAGCACGCTAATGCTGGTGGAAAATGCGTAAGCTGCGTCAGTATTATCCAAACTTCTCAGATGTTAAGCAGCTTTCAAGTTATGAACAAAAATGAGAGCTCATTAGGAAATTTAATTTCATTGCTGTCAAGTCAAACAAACATGGCGAAGCTAAGCTAACTGCATTTCAACGTACAGAGTCTAGCTTCAGCATTATTTACATTCAAACTTCTATTTTAAACCTGGTTAGGTGGTGTGAAATGGTTGTTAACTTTTTCTTAGTGTTATTTTATAAAAGATTGTGACAAGGTTACATAATTTCCCTTCCAAAGACTAATAAGTTGTGCTAAGCTCGCAGCACTTAGTCCTGCTACATGACATAGTCACCAACCGATAGCCAAAAAATTTTCCAGTCGCAATATTCCTGGTTGTGTTAACTACACCACATCGCTCATATCCTAAAGCAGCTCCAGACCATCACATTAACACAATAATGTTTAAGGATCTTCTCTGAAATGTTGAAGAAGTGGGAGACACATGTACACTCACATCATCCAAGTGGTCATTTAAACAAGTTACTATTACATTGTTGAGGTTTTCCTACTTTGATGCTAGTTGCATTCTTGATTTAAAAGTCTATCATTCAAATAGGAAACCATCTTCAAACACCCCTTTTATAGAGCAAATCTACCCTGGCACATGTAGACAACCATCTGCATAAAATACTAAACAGAGAACACGTAAAAATAAAGAAAGCGACTTATTGACGTACTTTTCCTCCACATTAGGATGCAACCATCCAGAAAGTTCCACTTAGGTGGTATTTTTTATTTATTAAATAAAACCTGAAACAAAACAGAACAAAACAGATGTGATTATCAACAGTTTACGCATGACCTGAAAGTTAGGGGCTATTGTATTTTGACATAGGACAAGTTGGTTTGGATACCAATTTATTAAATATCTGTAATATGCTTAATGTTTTTACTCAGAGTTTGTGTGTCAGCTGTTGAAATTTGTTTAAAACATTTGAATGTGATAAAGAAAAAAAAATCTGTATATAGGCAGACTTTTTTTGTGACATTGGGGGTACAGAATTTCTAAAACCGATGCTTTTAAAGGGGATTGCTATCATTTTACTGTGGTTTTAGTGATAGATTGGACATGCTACTTATTTTGAATGCATCTGTAGTTTCGGGAACATTAAAGCTGGCAAACGTAGTGCAGATGTGAGACCCAACTGAATAACTACAGCGATGGCAGGACTCAGTACTTCATTTACTATTGTTACCTCTTTAATTTACCACATCGAGTCCAATAACCTCCTTATGATTTTTCTACCTTTGAACTTTCAGCTTTTCCACAAACATTTTTCTTCTATATCCCTTGGTGTCAGGGTCACTGTCCTCCAGCTCCGCTCTCTGCTTCACCCTTACCTCCCCGATTTCTGTTTTTTCTCCCTCTCCTTTTCCGAATTCTGTCCATTGCCCTGCTGACAGGCAGCCATCAACCTGGGTGCAATTTAAAAAGCCCTTTAACAGCTGCCATTCCACAGAGCTGGCTATCAGTCCATCTGCCAAAGCCCAGACAGCGTCTCTCCACAAGTCCAAATGGAGTGAAGGTGAAAGACGCCATTTCTCAAAGATCTGCTGAGCTGAGGAGACAGTTACTGAGGCGAAATTAAGATGCAGAAATAAAACTTGGAATCCAAGGAATTTGCCTATTTTGGAAAAAAAAAGCCCTACATTTCTTTTCAGTTGACAATATCAGAAATTGTAGCTGAAAAAAGTTACGATTAGCTTGTGATTCTTTGAAGCAGAAAGCTCCTGGGCCATTTGTGTTGCAAGCAGAGACTCATCGCCTTCTGCTGAGTTTGTGTTTGCGCTGAATCAGTGCGCCCACCTGCCTGCGAACGCTGCATACATTGCTCTTCTGAAGGTGCGTGTTGTCCGAAACAATCAAGTGAAAACATCTCAGACTGGAGACTGGACCACCTGCTGTTGTGCATTTCTCTCCTCCATATGTCTTTGTCAGAAATCTTCACCATGCGCCGGATGAGGGAGGAAATCAATCCAAGAGCTGCTTTTCCAGTTGCTCTGTCGTGTGAAAGCAGCTACGAATTTTACGCCGATATTCGACAGATCAGCTCACGCTGCCCAATGTAACAACTGGCCGACCAGACCATCTGGTCTCCATTGTCCGATGCTAATTTAAAGAAAGCGGAGACTAGTCAACACTATTTATATAATCTCAGTTAGCGAGTTTGGCAGATTTATGCGAGAACAACTTTGTCGGTTTAGTCAGGTAGAGTTTGTATTGTGAGCTGAACAAGAAATGTGCTAAGATTTCTCATGTCAGACTTGCAGGGTTTCTGTGGTACTCTGCTTTAAGATATAGTCAGCACATTAAGACTGTTTAGAGATGTGGTAGTTCCAGTACATTTTAAACTACATTGTCCCATACATTACCATATCTGTTTTCCAATCTGATATTCTGTTTTTCCATTAGCTCTACCTGAGTTTTCCTGGGAAGATTTATTGTGGGAGTTGGAAACTATCACATCAAGAAGACAGCTGACAGATTGGCAGTCAATCTCAAGGTTAGCTTAACTCATATGTACCAAAAACTCCTAACTATAACAACATGTATGTCTTTAGGGATTCTCTTTGCAAGAGACCATCATGTTTAAACTGTTCACAGTGATGATAAAGGAAAGTGCTTCGTCCATCATGTCGAAGACTTAAACATAAACGATCATATCTTCTTCATGTAAACGACTACCACAAACAACTTTTCAGAGTTCTTGCTCATTTATGACACTGCTACCAACTGGGCAGCCACGTCCAAATAAGTTAAATCCAAATATTTAGTCCTTCAAAAAACAGGTGCTCATGGTAACGCACTGCAGCAAGCGCATCCAACTTTCAGATGAATTCTGTGAAGATATTTTAAATTGCTGTTTCTGGGTCGGCCTCAGCCATTGTGTCGGGATCTCTTTCTGTCTGCCAAAGCTTTTAGTCCATTGTGTAGCAGCATCACTTTTTGCCTGTAGCCAGAAGACCACATGAACAAAAGCTTGAGCTGGCTGGGTCACACTGAGATGTACCTGGGGCATGTATGCATGTTTTCCACGGACTGTGGATGGTAATCGTCGAGTCCATTAACATGAGAGAGCACTACAACTTCCGAGCTGTGGCTGGCTGGGTGGGGGGGAAACATGCCTCAAGCTAGCTGGCGTTATAGACAGGCATCTTTCCTGATTCCATTCAGCAAAGCAAATTAATGGAGTTGAAGTGGGTCGTCCGGAATTAAATTAAATTTGATGTCCGAGGAAAGGCTTTGATGTGACAAAGATGAGGCTGGCGTTGTAGTTTTGTGTTCAAATGAAAGGATATGATTAGACAGAAGGCACATTAGTAATATAGATATAGATATTCAGTAATTTTTATTTCTATAAATGAACAGTGACTTTATCCATCAAATAAACACCAACATTATTTTTTGGGTTAAGGCACCCAAACAGATTTTGATGAAGAAATATACTCTGGGTTTCATTAATGTGGCTAAGAGTTGGGCAATATCCAGAAAATGTACCCAGGAAAAGCTTGATTTGGGGAAGATTTTATCATGCAGCTGAAGTAAATTATGTTAGCAGTGACACAAAACTCTGTTTGCCTGCAGTATGTGGGTTTGCAGCTGCTTTTCAATGTTTTATAGTTTCATCTTAAACTATCCCCCCCCCCCACACACACACACACACACACACAGCACTCTGTCTAACTGCAAGAGAAGTCATAGATCTCTATTGGTACAACTACACCATTTAATGGCATGAGTGTCCTTCCCATGCCCTTCTGTAAAAGCCAAGCATCATTAGTGAGAGGGTTAAGAGCAGGGCCAGTCGCCCATATGTTTCAATAATTACCCTGCACTTCTGACAAGTCACATGCAAAAAAAACCTAAACAAATAAAACAACTTGTTTTGCAGAGATTTTCTCTCAAATGCGTTCAAAGAAAAATGTTAAAGGGAAACTGGAGTTTTTTATTTTTTTTCCCAAATAAGGTTTTGTGAAGTAACTATTAGAAATTGTTCCCTTGCATGCAGCATAGAAAAGTGAATAAATTCTCAATTTGTGGAATACTAACAAGTAGTCAGATGGACCCTCCTTTTAATCAGATTTATGCAGTTTAATAAAACTCAACTAAGAAAATGTTAACGTCTTTGAGACACAATGACATAAATATTGTCTGGTTACAACTTCAAATGAAACTTTTGCAAAGTTTGTACCTTTTTCCGAAATGAACAACGTTTTGACTTAGTTGTGTTCATTTCTTTAACACATTTTTCAGGACAAAATATATATTTTTTCCAGGCTTAAACTTCCAGAGTTCTGAGTTTTCATGTCAAGTTAAAGTATAATTACAAAAGTGTTTTTATTTACTCAAACCTTCATCCAACACACAGAAACAGGAAGCGGGATGATGTGGAATGATGGATGGATAAACAAATAGACGTTTTTTTTCTTTTTCTCCCATTTCTGTTTCTTTGCTTTACTGCAAACTCAATATGACGTCTCTCTTCCAGATATAAGGGAACTATTACTGATGGCTTCAAAGAACCACATTTAATAACATTTGCACTATGCCTTTAATGTCGCAAAAGGTAGACAGTAAAATGCTCTTCTTTTATCACACAGAAGTGGCTGCAGCCTCAGCCTTATTTCCAGGCACAGCGGTTTGTGCGCTGAGTGATATTATTTTTCTACAATCTCTTCCCTTTGCATCCCGACCCTCTCAAATCATAACCCAATCTATTTTCCACCTGAGCAGCCTCATGAAACTGCATTTAATTGGTCAGATTATTCCCATCCATAATTCTCTGTCTATTCAAATCTCAGCTGTTTGAAGGGCAGATTTGGATGAAAACAAAAAAAAACATGGAGGTCAATCAGAGACGCAGCCCAGACCTCATAGTTAACAGCAAAACCTTCGAGGTTAACAAATTAAATCCATAATTGGCTGAGCCTTGATGCTATCACACTATAGTTGGAATGATGTTTTAAGTCGCAGTGGAAAATGATTTCGTCTGAATCGTATCACTGTCCACATGGACATCATTTTAAATAAGCAGCAGCAATAAACAAGGAGTATCTCAGCTGAGAACAGATTTGATTTGAGGGTTAGAATAAGTACTTGTTAAATCAGCACATTTCCTCAAAAGTGAGAATAAACGACTGGTTATTTTTTTAGTAATAATCATATGAACAAGACGTGTAAATTCACCACATAATGTGGACAATTTATGATCATATCCAGCAACTGGTACGTTACGGTGAAGAGTTGCCTTGTAAGCAGAACCAAATAAGCTAATTTGTGGGCCATAAACTCAAAAACAACAACAAAAAAAGCAACAAAAAAACACATTGAGCTAAAGGAATACAATAAACAGACAAATAAAACCGAATACGTTTTTAGAGCTCATCTCTTTGCTACTTTCGAAAACCACCATCACCATCCAGAGAATTGTTTATTTACAAACACAAGTCTGCAGCAATTTGCGGCTATAATGGCAGACAACATTCAGCTTCAATAAATCCTTTTCATGGGCCGCTTTGAAGAGAATTTCTAGTCTCACACCAGGACAAACTGATCTAAAGTCATTTTTTGGTCACATGGACTGAGTTACCGTAATGGGAATGTGAATTAAAATCAAGATTCCTGTTACACTGATTAATGCCAATTGATGCATTGCTGCAGCAAATGACTGTTTTTTTTAAACTTTCTTTTTAGTTATTATTATCATGCAACTGATGAGACCGCAAGTAAACACCCCTAAACACCACATGTGGTATTGCGTGCAAAAATCACACTGTGCATCAAACTACAGGTTGACCAACCTGTAGTTTTATCAAAGTACAGGTTGATCAAACTACAAATCAATCAAACTACAAGTATTGGAGAACTTGCCGCTGACGTGTTTTTATTCCGTTCTCGTCGTTCCGGCTCTCTCATGAATGGAAATCTCCCCAAAAAAGAGAAGTTGTTAAGCCATTTGGATCAGCCACATCCCTGGGCAAAGCAGCAATTAGAGCCTAAGCTGCCTTGTAAAATCAATTAGGAGTTGTAGTGTATGTTACAGGTACAAGAGCGGCTGGCACCTCTCTAAATGGACCAGGGAGGGAGACTTTAATCTGCCACGCAAGAGACTGTAATCTGCACCATTTAGTCACCAAGTTTTTTTTTTCTTTTTTGTGAGGTGCTATATCCTGTCAGGATATTATATGCTCCATAGAGTAGTTCTTACTTTTATATAAAAAAAAGTTATAACAGAGACGTCTGTTGGAAAGTTTCATCTTTTTCTGTTTAGAACAACTTTCATGAAGTTCAGCTAGAGAATTTAAAATTTCTTACTGGTTTAACTTTTTGTTTTAAACAAACCCATTAGGAAGAATAATTAAAGCTTATTTACTTTCTGTATCCTAACACCACAGGGGCATATTTTCCTTTAGTTGGATTAGAAGCTTAAATGTTTATTTTTTTTCCCATTTTTCTCAATTTGCCCCATAGACATTTTGTGGGAAATTCACTAAATTATTTGTTGGTATGAAATGTGTTAGCGCACGCTTCTCATCTGAAAATGGAAGAAGAAATATTTCTAAGACATCTTCAACCAGCAAAATGGCTCTATCCAGCTGATGAAGTTATGATTATTATATTTCACTATGGCGTCCCTCCTATTATTCTTACTCATGTGCAACGGTTTTAAAACTAGTTCTGGGGAAATGGGTGCGTTTGACTACAAGCTTCCAGAAACGGTACAATTTGAAAGGTGATTTTTTTTTTCTCTGTTCAATTCCGGTTGGATTCATAACTCAGGTGTCATTCACAATTAACCTCTTGTTTCCCAATAAAATGCTTGTTTAAGTTTCACAAAGATAATTAATGGGAGTGGCATTTGGAGCCGTCTTTCCCTCCTTTTGCTTTACTGTTGAGGGAACAGATGTGCCAAGCAGGCCTCCGTGTGAAAGGAAGAAGAGTGATAGGAAACGAAGTCGGAAGCATCTGTCGCATTGAAAGACGTCACGTTATTTGTCATCCAAATGATTGCGAGCAGCAGCAGAAGCACTACGGATTTCTTCTACAAGTACGAAAGAGTTGCAAACAGCAGGGTTCACCAGGAGAGACAGAAACTGACAGTTCAGCCAGTTATTAAAATCTGTCACTTATTAATATGTTTTCTGAAGCCATTTTGTACAACTTTTTTTCTAAATTCTGACATATTAAAACATCAATGAAGCAATGTTAGTATACGACTTCAGTTTTCTCCCCGGGGTTCATGGCTGATAATAACTTGCCTCTTACTACGGCTTTCTCTCTACCTGTGCAGCAACTGGTCATTACCAACATCATTTCAGAGTTGTTTAATGTGCTGCTCATATTTCTGTGACAAACTGGGTCATGTGAAAGCGTTGGGGTCCATTTTAACTTTCACCAAGGTCAGCAGGTCTCTGGCGGCTTATGGCCTGTTCAGCTGGGAGCTGCAATTACGTGGCGTATCACACTGGTTTAGCCACCAGCTTTAGTTTCACATTAATACCATGCATCACCCCTGGTTTTTGTGTCGTGCTGTACTTGCAAGGCCACCGAGAGGCCACAGGGAAATCACTGTAGTTCATATGTAAATATGAAGAGCTGATGCAGACTTCACCTTGCCTGCGTGGGTTCAGATCAGAGTAGCGGGATGACAAAAGTACAAAGCACACTCATTTTAAACGCTATTAACGCAAACTTAAATGGCAATTTTTGAAGAAGAAAAAGGGCATTAGAGCCTTAAAATGATGTGAACCTTAAGATGTGAATGTAGGTTTGATTAAAACAAACTGAGCTAATTGTGATTTCAAATATGTGGATTTGAATCCACAATTAGATTAAAAGACAACATCCACTTTTATAAGGGGGTTGTTAGTATTGCCCAAATATTGACTTTGAATCCTTCATTTTATCTGGTTTAAGTATTTTGTACATGAAATAATTGTTAAACGATAAAGTCATCCTGAACAGAAGGCACAACACAGTTTTTGCTGAAACGGATATGAGTAATGTAGCTAACGGCTATCCACAGACAATATTTATTAAGTTAAGTTTTGCATATTTGCTACGACACCGATCAAATCCAGTGACAACATTATGGTTAAAAAAAGAAGAAAAATGGGAGTTATGTATATGCAGTTTTTAAGAAACATAGGTCAAGGAAAGAAAATGAATTCTCCTAAGAAATAATTAACTTTTAGTGTGCGTTCTGGTTTTATTCTGCCACTGCTTATTTATGCAACATATAACTGAAAAAGAAGAAAAAAAAAATCTTTTCAAACAGCTGTAACAAAAATGCAAAAAAAAAAAAAGCCATCTAGTGAACACATTATAGTGAGCGGATGAGTGAACAATGGTTTTGTTTTTGCACAGTTTTTGTGCAGTAAGGCACATCCTGCTGTGGTAAAATAGTTTCACGCTCTGATCAGTGGAGCATGAGCGTCTCACTGACTGCTGTTGCACTTTATCACTTCTGCACTTCCCAGGAGATGCAGAAAGGTTTTTTTTTCTTCTTCGCTGGCCAAAACTGAGTCAAAGATGAAAATCATAATTAAAGTTCTCAATCAGAAAAAAAAAACAAAAAACAAAAAAAACTGATCTTGCATTGGCTGTTATTTCCTTTTCTGGTTTTTAATTTTTGTCTTCTTTTACAGAAAACCCAACCATCTGGCTGTTTCCCCCCTCCATCTTCCCTCTAGAGTAAAATAAATGAATAAATAAGTGGCGAAGAGCAGAAACAACACAAAGAGCAGCAGAATTGATGTGATTTTCTGTGCTGACATTTCAGACAACACGATATCTGGGACGCTGAAATCTTCAATTTTTTCCAATCAGGTCAAACCACAGAAGTTTCTCGGAGCAGAAAATGAATACAAGTTCAGATATTGTGGGTAACAATGGCGTTAAAGGTGTGCACCATTCCCCACCAGGGGGGATAGAAAAAGGCCCAAGGCAGCAAATCTAAACATTTGAGGAGGAATTGGAAAATATAGAGGCAAAAAAAAAATCCCCTGACATGGATTACAAAGACATGCTCCTTTTTTTCTTTTTTTTTTGACTGCGATGCTGTTCTGCCCGCATGTCCGTGTGTACGCCGTTTGTCTACGGTGATTACAAGTGGCATCACAATGCAGTTTGAGAATAATGAAAGTGCTTGGTTCATGTTTTCTGAGCCTTTCAGCATGACAGGAGGTGGCGTACCGCAGAATACAAATCACCTCCCAACACAATATATAAAACACTAATTTGATTTTTTGATATACACGAGATTACCTGAATATTAACGCCGCGAGAGTGACTCATTCTCGGAGCGGATATTAATTGGCTGCAAAAGCTGAGAGCAAGAAAACGCTCCATCAGGTCTCAAGCATTGCAATAAAGACACACACACACACACACACACACACACACACACACACACACACACACACACACACACACACACACACACACACAC
>CAEGAF010098128.1:0-15414 GCA_903067075.1 Micropoecilia bifurca | reverse complement strand
GTGTGTGTGTGTGTGTGCATGGTTGTTTGTCCTGTGTGTCTCTGTGTTGCCCTGCAACAGACTGGCAACCTGTCCAGGGCATACCCTGCCTCTCACCCGGAACGCCAGCTGGAGATAGGCACCAGCAACTCCTGACCCCACCAAGGGACAAGGGTGCAAGAAAATGGATGGATGGAAGAATGCATTTCATTTCCATCTTTTTTGCTGGTGCTAGATCTTTACAGCGAAGCCATTTGAATCCTAATGTGCTGGTTGTGTCCCTCCACAGAGCGAGTCAGCAGTAGGCGGCTGGTTGGAACTTTCCTGTGTGTGTGCGCCTTGACGGTGCTGTGTGGGCTCGTGGTGGTGGCCGTGTCACGGTTGCTGCTGCAGAAGAAAGTCATGCCACAAGGGGGTGCTGGTGTGGATTTGGGCTACCACTGCACTGGAAAGGTTAGTCCTCAACTGTCATCTCTCATGAGCGCTGCAGGATTTTAATTGAGGGGAAGCCCTACGTCCCCTGAACCCCGATAGGCGTAAGGGAGTCCTTCAATTCAGAGAAAATGTATGTTAACGAGTTTTTTCCTCCACTGAAGACGGAGAAATTTGAGTCTGCTCTGTGGGGTACAGCTGTTTTTAACATTTCCTCCCAACTCCCTGCTCAGCATCTAAAGTTCCCGGATTTTTGACCTTACACTGACATACAGCAGCTTTGAGGAGCATGGGTTTGAAGAAATATGGAGATGCAGAAGAGATGTGTTGTCAGGATGTGTGGGCTTAAATTGCTCAGCCTGGCTCAAGGGAGATTTGAATTATCGTGTTTATACCTCACAACAAAACTGCAAAACAGCTTAATGGAACTCTCTGCTTTGGCCCTTTAATGCGTATACTTGTTGTTGCTAATATTTGAAGACTCAATTTGCTATGTTGATGTTTAGTTACTCTCAAGAGGAGTTTAATTCACAGCACTGATGGTGTGTTACGATTTACTCACTTGTGTGTTTCATAAAACAGAAAATTGATGTTCTGAAAGTTGCTCAAGTCCACCTCAATGAGGCCGCTGTTGAGTACACAGAGATTCTACATCTCATGTCTTTGTTATTTAAGAAAACATACGACAAAGCCTCTGAAACTCAGACAGCAAAAGCTTCGAACATCAAGTTAAAAAAGGTTGTTTCATTATTTGCTCCATAACTCTTTGAGAGCAGTGCAACACTTGATGCCAGATACTTACATGCACCGTGTAAAAGATGTTTGTGAAGATTCAACGTTAAACCAGTCCTGTACTCTCCACTCATTGAAGAAGAAGAAGAAGGCGTTACTTCATTAAAACATTAAAAACTCAGATCACTTTTAGAGTTGTCATCACAAATCCCTGATCTTTACGTTTGTTGAAGGGTGTTGTGTGAACATAGCGGTCTACAAACTTGACTCTGCTGTACCACTTCTGACATGAGGAACGGGGCAACATTCCAACTATTGTGAGAAGATTATAGAAAAATAGTGTTGGACCCAAGCCATTCAGTTTAAAAAGCTATTTTACCAAACACTACATATGATTTTGCAATCCTGTCTGACCTAAAAATAAAAAAGCTATAGTCTGATTTAAAATCAGTGAGAAAAAAAACAAGTTTTGTTTTCCAGCTGCATATTTTTATCAGGTAGTTGTCTACCTGTAATCTATGTATAATATAATGCAATACAGTATAGTACAATACAATAGGAACAGTTTTATAGAACAGAACAGGTAAAGCAAATCTTCATATCTTGATGATTAAAGCTGGTAGAGACATCAATGTGATGCTCAGGCTGTATATGGTGCATCTATAAAAGGGAGCTAAATACAAAAGCACTTTTCTATTATTTCTATTTCACGATATTGAAGATTGTGATGTTTAAGGTTCTCCTGTACCTTTACAAGGCACTGATTGTTTTTGCTGGGATGTGGGACTTTTGCTAACTGTGCGTTTCTGTCATCTGCCAGGATCTCTCATATATTCCTACAACCAATGAGAAAACGGTGACCTACAGGAGGGACCGTCCGCTGGACCAGCCCGTGGAGATGCACATACAGGTTCCCAAGATGCCTCTTGATGATCACTGGCAGTTCTAACCAGGGCACAAATGTTGAAGTCTGAAGGAACACGTCAAAAACAGAAAGAAGAAGAGCTGGACTGGAAACTTCTTTTCTGCTCCCTACGCTCCCAGACATCAAGAAAACTGTATTTGAAGGACAAGACGATGCTAAACTTGACTCCAAAACCTCAATGGGATTAGACTCTTTGAAATGAACTAACCAAACCATGGGGGACTTTTTGACTACAGTGGCCAGTATCTTTTGAATCAAGATGAAACAAAGTCGCCCACCTCTTCTTCCTCTGCAGCAGAGAGAGGGTCACAGGGTAAAGAGGGATTGTGAAGGTTCCTCTTTTCTTAAATATACAGAGCAACTTGTCTGTCACATGGATGAGTGTGAGAGTGTATGTGTGTGTTGTGCCTCTGGTTTCTGTTTATGATTTTAAAATGTAACACTACATGTTTGAAGTTCATATTTGTTTTAGAAGGCAACACTCCACCTCCACTGTCTTCCAGTCTACGTCTGCCCCCGTGTGGCCAACTCCACGTACTACGACCTCTCTAAAAAACACATTTGACCTCAGCTGCATTAACTGTTCCACCAATTACTCCTCGCTCTTACTAACCCGTGTTTTCGTTGCGTGTAATGGATGATTAATGTTATTCTGTGTGTTGACCTGTTCTTTACGGGAAGAATTTGCACTAGAAAGCTGCATTGTACTACTGAAAAATTGTGGGCACTCTGGGACAGGAGAGCTGTGAACCTTTGGGCATTAGAGGTCGTCTTTGTACATTCAAAACTGATGTAACAAATTCACCACCCAGCACTGGAACAAGAATGACTAAGATTCATATTTAAGACATGTATACTCGCAAAACAAAAAGCGGTTATTTATAGCGATGTAACGTCGGACACTTGAGCGCGTGAGCTCTGTGTCACAGCCATACTTTCTCCTGCTCTTGCTGAAGATCTATTTTCCAAAACGTCTGGACAACTTGAGGCTTTAAGGTACGAATGGGCTCAGACGGCACTGAGGACAGCAGTGGAATCTATGTAACCTTGATTATGCACTAGAAGAGATTACCTGAGACTTTTGCTTTTGCTCAATCCTACTCAAATTTCTAATTTTTCAAGCAGTTTTTTTGTACTGTTATACTTTTTCTGAAAGTTTAAAACACTAATAATTATTTATTTTTGATCAAGTTACAGGAGATCTCCTATAACTCATAATAGTGCTGCACAATAAGACAGATACTGTAGTTTTTTTAAGTGGACTGTGGAAGGTTTCAGCAATAAGTAGCATTATTAATCATCTCATCTAATATGGTACTGAGTTTTTACATGAAAACGGCACTTTTTGTTGGTAGATTTGTTGTAAGTTATTGCGTGTGACTGTTTTTATCACAATAAAGATTTTGTTTAGTTATTACTTGAGTTATCGTATGTGTATGAAAAAGCGTAGCCTTATATAAGTAAGTCAAATATCTGAATGTGAAAACACTTATAATAATGACCATCTTTTGATTTTACTTTTAGCATCCAAATCCAATGAAGTTTTGGTTATAATAGGTGTTTGATTACTGCAATTTTTTTTTTTTTTTTTGCAAAAATTAGTAATTCTATTTGGTTTTTCAAAATAAAACATGTCTGTTGAATTAACTTGTTCAAGTTCTTTGTGAGAGGTGCAGGACACAACTGGAATCATTTTTACTGTCTTTGTGAAGCAAAAGACCTGTAACAAAACCGTGGTCTATTAATATTTCTTATCTAGGTCTGCAGGGTAACCATAATTCAAATTATGGAGAACAATACCATACAGACTTTGAATGGCATCTGAACACTGATGTATCAGAAACTATTAGAGAATGTCAACTCTGCATTTTACACAATTGATCACATAGAGAAACTTGGGAGAGAATTTCTACTGTTTTTTGATCATTTTGTCTTTTATAACTCTGAACAAAAATTTGTCATGTGGGGACCTCATGGTGCCGTTGTATGACCACTTCTATGCAATATCGACATGCTCCGTCTAATTTATTGGTTTGCGAGCTGTGGCTCAACTGGTTCTTAAAAATGACTGAAAACATTTAGAAAATTTGGCCAATCGCATTTAGCAAAACAAAATTTTCAATAATACAATTCAAAAGCTGAAAATAGTTTTTCTAGAAACAAGTTTTTAGGAGTTTTTAGCAGCAAACCATAATTGTCAACTGTAATAAAAATGAGCATGTTTTACTTTTTCAATGACATTCCTGAAATGAATACATTTTTCAATGATATTTCAACTTGATAAGATGCCTAGTATTACATGATTTCTTACCAACTGTGACTGTCAAGAAAACATATTTTGTAAACCACACACTGAGTCCTAAGTCTGACTGCTAAATAATAATATTTTACAAAATAAAAACATTTATATATAATTATTATCTTTATTTTTACCTCACAAATGTGTGTGTGTGTGTGTGTGTGTGTGTGTGTGTGTGTGTGTGTGTGTGTGTGTGTGTGTGTGTGTGTGTGTGTGATGGTTAGGGTTAGGATTATTGTAAGGGTTAGGCTGTAGAAATGAATGGAAGTCAATGTGAACTCCCCGCAAGTGATGAAAACACGACTGAATGTATACATCTGTGTGTGTGATTACAGTTAAAAACTGTGCACTTACGTTTTACATCATTTCCTGTGAATAGCAACATCCCATTAAGGAAAATGCATCCTTCCTCTTATTTCTAAAATGTCATGTTGTTCTTTATTATATAGTCCAAAACTGGAAGTGAAATTATATTTTAAAAAATCACAATAGCAGTCCTACAGAAGAATTTTATAACACGAAAAAGAAATCAGGAATAGATTTTTTTTTTCAAAAGGTAATGTAACATTGCCAAATCTAAACAGGTTGTATTGCTCTTTGAGTTGAAGAGGTTGCAACACAACTCTGCCTGACATCAAGTTATGAAGTAGTACTACATTGTTCCACATGCCTAAGCTAATGAGAAAAAGAACCTTTACATTTCTGTTCAGCCACATAATCTGTTGGTCTTCATTGTCATGGCGTGGAAAGATCTGAATATTCTCCAACTTAATCCATACTATTAATTTTATTGTCCCAGGACTTGTGACATTTGACTCATAGTGACTGAAAACCGCAGGCGCTCAGTTTTCAGCTTGCTGCAATCTCTGATTAAATGTGTCATTGCCACAAAATGAATTTGGCAAATTATTTTTGATGATAATAATAATAATAATAATAATAATAATAATAATAATAATAATAATAATAATAATAATAATAATAATAATAATCCTGGCAAACACCAGGAAAACGAGTCACATTATGAATTAT
Organism: Micropoecilia bifurca; assembly: GCA_903067075.1. Classification (NCBI taxonomy): domain Eukaryota; kingdom Metazoa; phylum Chordata; class Actinopteri; order Cyprinodontiformes; family Poeciliidae; genus Micropoecilia; species Micropoecilia bifurca. Next base: position 10,015 of record CAEGAF010098128.1, on the reverse strand, counting down.
ATCTGCATCCGCAGGGGAAAAAATATGTTAATAATCTATAAAGCACTGAATGAAATTGTGTCGAACCTATTCAACCTGATATCCCAGTGCTCTCTAGACCTGGGCTGTCTTATCATATTATATCATTATTCCTTTGATGATTCTCATCTTCTTTCTTCATTGTTCCCCAATGATGCACTTTAAATTGCCTTAAGAATACATCAAAAGCGTGCCTGTCCATAATTCCCTTATAAGTAAGATAAATACAAACATCTGACTACACACCTCTGAATATATTAATAATACAATAAACAGTTCCGACGTAATAAATCTTTCAAATTTCTCCTGTTTTATTAATTTAATGCCAGGTACAAGTAATGATAAATTATAACAATTTAGTTTTGCCAAGTAACACAAACTTAAATATGTGCGTACTTGTCAGATGTGTCATGATGATTCAAAAGAATTATTGAATGTGAAGAGCATCATGAGGAATAAATTAGGCGCATGTATCAAAACGTGCTCCAAGAAACGGAAGTAAACATTTCTTTTAAGTCTGCGTCGATCAAATGAGGTAAGGAGACAGTGTTCACACACTTCACAACTGAAGTTAACCATAAAGTGCCATTTCAGTCCTTTAGTGTCCAAAGAAAACCCGTTTCAAGCCGCTGTCATCAAATTCCCACTTGCAGTGACTGTTTTTCCCGCCGGTCTCTCGATATTATCGCTCTGGCCGCCCTTCCCGGAGCCCGGTGACTCTCCCGGGCAACTCGAGACGCCCCTGTCCGTGTCGCCGCTCCCTTTCTGGGGCCCCGGGTCGACGCAGCCTTCGGAGCCCTCACCACTGTGCGTCCTCAAGTGCTTGCTGAGATGGTCGGAGCGCATGAAGCGCTTCTGGCACATGGGGCACTCGAAGCGCTTCTCGCCGGTGTGCGTGCGCACGTGTCGCTGGAGCTCGTCCGAGCGCGTGAAGCGTTTCCCGCAGAAGAGCCAGTTGCAGACAAACGGCCGCTCCCCGGTGTGCCAGCGCAGGTGCGCCTTCAGGTGGGAGGTTTTGCCGTAAACTTTCCCGCAGCCCGGTATGTGACAGCTGTGGACGCCCCTCCGCCGTGGACTCGAACCCCCCTGACCGAGTCTCTCCGCTTCCTGACAGTTCGGACAGTCGCAGGTAGCTCTACCGGCGTATTTGCGCGACGAGGGCCGGGAGGGGCTGGGTAGAGGAACAGCGGGGGTCCTAGTCGTCGTCGTCGGAGGAGGAGGAAGAGGAGGAGGTGCTGCGCTCGTAGACTCCGCGTAGGGAGGTGGCCGGAAGCCGTCAAACATGTGCTGCGGGCCGGGGAGCAGGTGCTGAGACGCACCGGTGCTGTAGGCGGGGCTGTAGTCGTTACCGTAGCCGCTCAAGGCGCACTGTAACCCGGCTGAGTTCTGCGAGTCCACCCAGCTGGAGCCCATGTCCCACCATACCGCAGTCCCGTTGCTGACCTCTCCAGCCGGCTTTATCCAGGGGTCGTAAGGAAGCATCCTCTGGTAAATCCCCGCTATGTCTTCCACCGAGGGTGGAAATTTTGGCATGAACACCGGGCGTTGAGCGGACGCGGAGTCCGAAACGTCGTAATCATAGGACGGCACGGCGCTGTGGTACAGCGAGAAATCAGTCCCTGAAGAAGAGCTTGGAAGCGTCACTGAGAAGGCGCTGAAGGCCTCCGATGTCAGTCCCGGACCATTGTTCCTGGAGATCCCAGAGGAAACCGCGATCGCGCCGCTGTTGGCCTGGAGAGTCTTTTTCCAGGTATGAGACCCTTTGTTGAGGACCGGGACTCCGTCTGACACAGCAGGGGAGCAGGAAGGGGTCGGGTCCCCGATCCTGCTGCAGGTGGCGGCCAGCATTGCCAGCGGGGTGCTGCCCAACCTCGGTTCTTCCTGGGGGAAATAAAAAGACAAAAACAACCTTTATGGTTAAAGTTTGATAGTCTTCTCTGCCTGAAAATGCAAAAAAATTGGGACATTTTTAACTGCAACAGGTTAAGGTAAGTTTTGACACTTTCTAAGAAAGGGTGTCAGAATTGCATACGAATAAACTAAGTTACACCAAGTAGTACTGACTAAATGCATATGCATAAAATGCAATACATAAAAATATTTAGAAAATAAAAAAACAGATCTTTTCTGCAAACTTACGCCTAACGGTGCAGCCATAAACTGAGCGGTGATGTCTTCCTCAGACGGGAATCAATGTGTTTGTCTCTGAGTGTGTGTGTGTGTAGGTGTGTGTGTGTGTGTGTACTCTGACTGGATCCAATCAGTCTGAGGTTTCGTCTCGGTTTCCTTTACCAGTTGTAGATCCTTTGCGCCTTTGAAGTGCAGTTGGGAGCTCACGGGCCAATCAGAGAGCAGCGCGAGCCGTCTCCAAACATCTGCGCGCTAACAGGCTGGATGTCATCATAAATCCGACTCAGCTCTCGCGAGCCAGTTCGCTTCAGCAGCTTTTAAAAATAATCTCAGGTATTTGAAGACGAAAAGTCCAGTATTTAAATAAAGTCCGAAAAGTATTTATGCCAGTTGGCCAGTTTTATTTTTGTTTTGACATTTATATAAATTTCCCATAAAATATATCAGATTTGAAAAAACGGACGTTATGCCTCTTAATTTCCCTCTGGGATTAATAAAGCATTTTTGAAATGAAATGAATTAATGTCTACCATAAAAGTAGAGTGAGATTTCATCAATCATGAAATGTATTCACTGATGCAATTTATTATATAGAATAATTTATTTTTGATTAGCACTTTATGGTTTATTTCCAATTGATTTAAACTGAATGCAAAGCAATAATTCTGAGAATAAATGTTCAATTTACTAGTAAAAAAATAGGAAGAGTTTTGAGAATCAGCAATGAACCCTTACAATATTAGCTTGTAAAAGTTGTAAGCCTTATTAAAAGTTTTTTTTTTCATCTTTCCTCAGGTGGGACTGGGGGGACGATCAACCAATCAGATGTGGATTTTGGGTCTCATAAAGCTATATCGCATTAAATACCCTTTAAGGAAAATGTTATATTTCATCAGCATTCTTTAAACTCAAAGTGAAGAAATTTAAATGACCTCTGTAGATAATATACCTCTGTTATTTATTGTATTATTTCCCCTGATATTTGCTTTTCATTTGGATCAGACAGATTATGTGACACATTAAAGGTGGAAAAAGTGTTGAAATGTTTTTAATGCATATTCTTTTATTGAATCATAAAAACCTGGTTTCCACAGAAGTCTTTAAGCTTTTGAAAACCACTTTATACGATCTGTACATCTGTATGTTTTATGACACTTTCTAAAGTAGAATCTTATATGTGGTGCTTTCCTCAGTAGGCTGGCTTTGTCAGAGAACTCTAAAACCAGTTTTATACTTTTTTTTTCCCGGATGTGAGGCCATGCAGAAGAAGAGGCTGATAAATGAGAGGCTGTGCCCATCCTGTCCCTGGGGCGTTCCAGCCTGCCCTGGGGGAGGGAAGGGAGGACACCACCACTACCTCCGCAATTTCATCTCTTTTAACACCAAACAAATGTCTTTTAAACTACAACTGTGCCCTTCTAAAGCTCAGCTAGTTTTGAAGATTTAGTCTCACCTCTTGAGTGTGGATGAATAAATGGGAAATCCCATTCTTAAACTGAGCATAGTTGACAAAAATCTAGCCCCAAAAACCCTGGGGGATACCCAGAATGAGCCCCATCTTCATAATCAATGAGAGAGAAGCACAAAGGGGGGAATTTTATTTGAATTTCTAATTAAAGAAAGAAACAGCATTAAACCTGTCATTTGATATTTTCTTTTCTTTCCATTCTTCTTATTTCTTTTCTTGTACGATCAGCCTGAGTGAAGTCAGCTGGTCTCATATGCCATGAATAAATCAATTACTGTATATCTAAAGTACTAAACCACTCCCATGACCACACAGCTTACACGCTGTAGCGTCTTAAGAGTAAGTATGAAGAATATTATTTAATATTTATGAAAAAATGGTAAAAAATATTCAACATATGATAATACAATTTAATATTTGCAGCTATGCAGAAGCAATAATGCTACTGTACAGGTTTTTTCTTTTTTATTTGCTACCATCCATCCATCCATCCATTTTCTTGCACCCTTGTCCCTTGGAGGGGTCGGGAGGGTTGCTGGTGCCTGTCTCCAGCTGACGTTCCGGGTGAGAGGCGGGGTTCACCCTGGACAGGTCGCCAGTCTGTCGCAGTCTATTTGCTACCAAGGAGGCAAAATGGGGGCTCAGATGAAGACCCTTGATCATTTTTGATGTGATAAAATCAAAAAACAAAAAGCATTCAGAACATAATTGGGCCTATTTAACTTCACCATAAAGCCACAAAAGCAATGCCAAAACTTGCCGGACTTAGCTGGAGACACCACATCCTACCTGAGTGTTATTTCTTACAATATCTGTCTGTTTGTGATAGAGGAAGTTCATGCCTCCACTGAGACTTCCTTAGGGACACTGTTAAACCTGGACTCCATTCTTCCATTTTTCAATTTTTATGCACACTCTACACAGTATGATATGTCCAAATCCTAACAGAACAACAATGACAAAGTGGTGAAATTTTAGAGAACCACTAGGACTTGCGCAAAAAGTTATAATCTATAAAAAGGAGAAATTAGACATTTTAAAAGCAGCGTAAATTTGCGCAGTAGGCTACTGCACATGACGCAGTAAGTCATGTCTTCACAGGTATGTTTCTATAATATTCTGAACGTCTACCCCAGAACCTAGCTATCAGAATGCAACAGATTATGGCTGAAAATGTGAAATTGAAAATAAGAGATTTTGAAAAAAAATATCATAAAGTCATTTCGACAAGTTCCATTATCCTGACAAAATGAGAGGCCTTCCCACACTGGCGTCTGCCGTCCGCCGCAGCCCGAGGCACGTCTGCATACACAGGTGGACTTTACAGTAGGCCGTCCTCCCTTTAACCTGATCGCCATCCTCACACGCAAGCCCAACAGCTGTCCCCTCTCTTTCAGAGGCATTCTTTTCCCACACTGAAAGTGTGTGTGTGAGACTGTGCATGTGTGTGCGCTTAAAGGGCACCCAGTGAAACCCTGTCCAAAGCCTCAACCTGTTCCTTTTGGCGGTGATAATGACCACATTATCACGCGCCATCGAACGTCGACAAAAAAAGATTGTTGGGCGCTTTCCAATCACTTTGTGGGCGCTGAGACAGAAAGGACAGAGAGAAAAGAGTGAAATAAAGATCTGGCACTTCTCAGGGAGAGGGGTGGGTGAAGTATTTTATTTCCTCTTGCTGCTCCTCTTCCCCCCCCTACTGTCCCAGTCCCTTGGGGTGCTTTCTGCAGCTATCGTGATCTGCTGTCCCGCTGAGACAATTAGCGGGAGAATTAGAAGAGTCAAAAGACAATCTGCTCGACACGACGTAAAAGTATCCAGGGTGGCCAGGTGTTTGGCCAGTCAGTCTGTGTTTGAGAAGGAACGAAACAAAGAGGGCTATGCAGTACCTTGCAGAAGTATTCATACCCTGTTTCCATGTTGTCACATTAGAAAACCAACCTCGGTAGATTGTGTTGGCATTTTTATGTTCTACACCAACGCAGAACAGCGAATCACAGTTCGAAATGTGAGGCATTCATTCTCTTTTCCTCCGACGCTCTTGATAAAAAGTCCAGGGGAACTGATCGCTTCCAGAAGTCGGCTAACTAGTAAACAAAGTTCAGCTGTCTGAGTGGCTCGGAGGGTTCGTTAGAGAAAATTAGAGGACAAACAGCATCATGAAGACTAAGGAACACAGCTGAAGGGGTCAGGAGTCAAGTTGTTTAGAAGCAGGCTTAGCTAAGGAAGGAATACTCAAAGCTTTGGACATGTGGTATGTCCTAAAATGCCACCATTGTAAATCTGCTGAGACAATGCCTTAAACTGGTCACGCAATAAAGACATTAATCACTGACGCACACAAAAGGCACAGGGTAACTCAGAGAAATAGATCTAAACACACGACAATCCTAGAAGAAAATCTGAATGAGTTGGTCAGGAAGGTCACAAAAAATTGCAGCAAATTTAGAGCCTGGTACATCAGATTCAATTCTGAATGGGCCTGTCAAAGTCCAGGCCTAGAATAGGAATTGTGGCAAGACTGGAATACATACACACGCAGGGGTCGTTTAGCACATTTCCAGCTAATCTGAAAGATGTTGAGCATTACCACTGATGAATTACTGGAAGAAGTTTCCAAGTTTTCTCCAAACGCTCCAGGTTCCACCTTAAAACATGCCTGTTAGGGTAACTGGGCACTTTTGATTGTGACACAGAAAGACAAGATAAACAAGTGTAGAAACTGAAACTAGTTCAGAATTTAAACTACCTCTTACCTAGTGGTGACTCAAGTTAGACACCATTCCTCCCATGACCCCACAAGGAACAAGAAGAGATTATTTTACAAAGAAGAACAGTTAAAAATTTCAATCTCTGTTTGCAGATTAATGAAGACTTTGCATCTGTAATCACAGCAAAAACCAGACAGACAGGATGAATACAAATTCTCTGCACACTTCTACATCCACGTATCAAATTCTCCCCACTTTGCAAGAACGCAACACTCTTTGCAGGCACCACATTAATCACAACTATGACGAAATGTTGAAAAACTTCCAGGAGGTCTGTACAGGATCTGTTCAGACCACTTGTGACAACGGCTGGGTGCGAAAACACGTTTTAAGAGGTACGTCGTGTTTATCTAATTTGTCTTTTCGTTCCCGTAAACTTGTAACCCTTAAAACAAATTGATCTGGTTTAAGAGTCGAGGGAAGTCATCCAGGTGATGCTTGTGCCAGGATGTGCCTGAAGCAGCTCCTCCTTTGCTTCCTGTAATTACCGCTCTGAGAGGACTTGTCCGACCGTCTGTCAGGAGAGAGCTGACAGATGTCTGTCGCAGTCATTGCCCAGATCAAACCACCAAATTCCCATTTAGTTTGAACTCATAAGTTCTTGGCGTTAATTGCAGGAACACATTTATTTGCTCGTATTTTCTTCTAAGTCTTAGAAAGTGTCTGCCCACGACACACACACACACACACACACACACGCAGGGGTCGTTTAGCACATTTCTCATTCGTCTATCAAGACGGGAGGCCGGTTCAATCACCCTGCCGAACCGCTTCATTCACATTCAGGTATGCAGCACATCCACCTATGTACCGGCAGACGCAGCCAATCATATAAAAAAGAGGAAAAAGCTCAGAGTTGAAAACCTCTGCAAATTTGGGGCTGGATGTGAATTCAAACTGCATTTCAACAAGCAGTGGCACTTTTATTTTTCTCTCTCCCCCTCGTTCTCCCAACACACCAGCACACGCTTTGGTGTGGTGTTGATGGATGCTCTTGGTTTGTTAAGTCATACATCACAGAGGTCATTTAAGCTGCCAACACATCTGCTGTCTCTGCCCTCAGACGAAGAGGAAGAGGAGGAGTGAGGAGCGAGATTTATCAAGGCGGGGGGTAGAATTATGCGGGGCCAGAGAGAATGAGACTGTGATTAGTAAGTGGAGTGGATGAAAAGATCTCATTCAGTTTCTGCCACACACACACAGACACACACACACACACACACACACACACACACACACACACATTTGAGGTACAGAGCTGCGTCTTTTCTAAGAGCATTTTCACCAAAGGCTGCTACAATATGAGGTTGATCTCAGTGAGCATGGGACTGATTGTTGAACAGTTGCTTTTAGTTACTAACTCCACATCCGTTTGTACATTACCTCAGCTGAGATTGGTAGACAAATTATTGTTTCTTCTAATATGATCATATCTGGGAAGAGAAGGAGAAATACTCTGAATTCTGCCAACGACTTAAAGGAAAGTGTCAACGAGCAAACATCAACTTTAAAATTCACGTCCATAGACAAAATGTCACCGGCCGAAGTTCTGCCATGTTTCTTCAAAACTTGGACGACTTGCTGTACGAGAAAACAAATGAAGCAAAGAAAAGACAAAGAAGAGGATTGAGACATGAAGAGATAAACTGGTGCTGCCATGTATTTATTGCTTAGTTTTTTAAAACTTTTGAAGTTTTTCTAACACTTTAACCTGCGCTGTTGTTCAACTCCAACCACCGAAGACAACAAGTTGCTCTAAACCCACATTCTAGATAACTTGTTCTGTCTCTTTCCCCTTGATTAAATCCTGCTCTGACCGTGATCTCTACACTGCTCTCTCCACACACCCCTGCTAGACTTCACACACACACACAGCTTTCAGAAGATGAGATTAATTTACTGGTGTTCATTTTTCAGGGTTTTGTGTCTTCTCCGTGCTTAATGTAGGTGTGTCCACTGATTGATGCCCAGAAACCCAGGAGAATAATTGTACACTTCCAGGCGTCATTTTTCACTTTCGGAACTGATGAATGGACTCGACGTGTCTGATGAGTTCTGCCTCGGCGATGCTGGGTCCAGGTTCACCTGTTGGTGTGTGCGTACTGGTTTTGCGTCAGGCCATCTGTTTGTCTGAGCAAGTAGTGATTGAACAGACCCGTCTGATAATCAGCAACGGACAAAACTCAATTTTTTTGTGATTAAAAAGTAAATAAAGTAAGTAAAATAAGTTTTTAGAATTTTGTGACAATGTATGCAACATTGTTACAACTTCAGTGTGGAGTGTAATGACAGCCACCTACTTCCTACAGTCACTTCAAGTCAGGTCAGTCAGGTTCAAGCCTTCTCATTGAAAATTTGTCAATAATTTCCAGAGCTCATAATTTGATAGACATGTTGACACATTTTAGATGATGATTCAAAACTTTTAATCAGAATTCTGTTACTATTTCTCAACTGATTGCATGGTATCCAATTTACCTCCTACTAATTTCATAACTAAAGTGTTGTAGCATTTTTTTAAAAAGCTTTAATTATTTAGAGTTCATTAAATGAAACCTAAAAAAATTAGAAGACCCTTGGATTCATTTATCATAAGAATTTATGAAAGTACAGCTGAAATTGGAAGAAAACAAGCATCAATTTTAGACTTGAAGGTTGAGTTAAAAAAGGTTGAGTTAAAAAAAAACACACACACACACTTTTGAACTGGCTGGTGATGATTCTTGATTTATGTTCCACTGAGAATCTCTAACGTGACCTGAACTCTTTCTCTGCAAAATTAACTCACACTCCACACCATTAAAGAATGGGAGATAATACCAAAATTAAGCAACACAAACCCCTTTATTCTGCCATTAAACTCATCTGGTTTTACACCAAATGCTGTATTCTTCAGGTGGAGCAACATTATCATCAGCCACAGGAGGAAACATAAAGTTAAAGTTTTTTTTTTTTGAACATGCACTCTTTCGTTTAAATGCTGAGTTTGTGCTTCGTTCCTTGTGAACAACTGTTCCTCCCTCTCAATGCGCTTCACCTCTCCACAATGCCCGTCCTAAAATTAAGCGGACGGGGGCGCGGAGGAGATGATGGGGGTCAAGAAAAGCTGATGTTAAATTGACTGGAAAGAATCCTCTTGCTTTTTTATGCTAATTGCCAAAGCAACAAATTGCTAATTTATTCCTCAAAGAAACGCAAAACACCCTGAGACTGTGGGCTGAAAACAGGCACATTTCTTTTATTTTTCTCTATGTGCATTTGGCAACCGAGTGTCTGAACGGACAAACACACAAACCTAGCTTTTGCAGGATTGTCCAACGGCTGCAGGTCGGTTGAGGGCATTAAAATGCATGTGGTCAGTACGCATCCTCTAGTCTCTTTGAAGCTCTCTGTCTTTCCTCTGACTAACATGTAAATTCGGGCAAACTCTCAGACCAGGCAGGTTCAGGTGGTTTCTGAGATGATTTCATGGTTGCTGTTTTATTTTTTCCCCCCTTCTCCTTCTGTTTTTTATGGTTCCCGTCAAACATAAAACGTTTCTTTCCCTGGCTAACCGCACACACACACACACACACACACACACACACACACACACACACACACACACACACACACACACACACACACA
>CAEGAF010098126.1:0-15898 GCA_903067075.1 Micropoecilia bifurca | reverse complement strand
ACTGATGTATATTCGCATTTAAAATAAGTCAATAGAGTTTAATTTGCAATTTTTGTGTCTTTGTGTCATGAGGTAGATCTCAGGCGGCTGGTGAGAGAAAAAGTAGATCTTGGTCTCAAAAAGTTTGAGCAGCCCTGATCCAAAGTAACTAGAAGATCTAAACAAAGAAATAATCTAACTACAATGGCTAAAGAAAGATGGACAAAGATTCAGACAAAAGGACTAACTAAAGCAAAAGTGACAAAATAAGAAGACTAGAAACACTACAGGGGGAGCTAGAGGGAATAAATACTTAACTGGAGCTACTACAGACAGCTATCCCTAAACTCAGACATGTAAGAATAACTGAACCTAGGGTGATGAAATAACTAAGAAATAAACATCACTAGAAATGCTACAGGGAGGCTGAATAACTAAAGGATAAAATAAAAATAATCTAAGTATAATCACCAAAGAAAGCTTTGGTGATTATACCAATCTGTCAATCCTTCACCAGAAACACTGTGAAGGATTGAAAATGCCTGCAGTTATCCTCTGTTGGCAGAAAGGTAACATAATAATGTGAATTATGCTTTCAATAGCAGCCTGAATATAACCATTGCATTTTTTAACTTCAGAATTTGTCATTTAGTGAGGGTGGTCTCCTCCCACAGACCCTACCACGATGTTTCTATGTGCACATCATAGCTACATAATGGTGGCCATGATGGAAAAGATCACAATATCTGATAAACAGGCCTCTGCACAGCATCCTAAAGTTTATCTAATGTAAATTTCTACTATTTCTGATTAACCTTTTTAAAATTAACAAACTAGACATGAGTGACACCCGAAACACACAACCCCATACACACACACCAAAGAACATATTAAAGTTATAGCCTAAGACTGTGACTTCAAATTGCAGCTCAGAATCGTCTCCCATAGACAGACAGTACAGGTATATTATACATTTTCTGAATCCTTAAAGTCTGTTGAGTACATTAGTTAACTTCTGTGTCCCTGATGTCCCTGAATACCTCTGGGTTAGGGTTGTCTAGTTTAGTCAAGAAGTGTGGAAAAATGTGTGTTATATTTGGTTTAACGAGCTCTAGTGACCTCTGTGTTGGTCAGAGAGACTCAAAACCTGACTTAAATGAAATCTAAGAGTGTCCCCTTTAACCAAACATGATATTATAGACCTTTGACAAATGGTCAATAATATAGACCAGGGGTTGGCAACTCCAGGCCTCGAGGGCCGGTCTCCGGCAACTTTTAGATGTGTCTCAACTTCAACACACCTGAGTCAAATAATGAGGTTAGCAGGACTCTGGAGAACCTGACTGAACTGAGGAGGTGATTCAGCTGTTGGATTCAAGTGTGTTGGACCAGGGAGACATCTAAGAGTTGCAGGACTCCGGCCTCCAGGACTAGGATTGCCCACCTGTGATGTTTCCTTGCTTCAGCACAGGTGATTTCAATTAGGAGGTATTTGCTGAACTGCAATCAGCTGAATAGGGGGCATTAAACAGGAACATTTCTAAAACATGCAGGGCAGTGTGCCTTGAGGACCAGGGTTGGGAAACACTGATATAGACTATATGTCTGATTTACCATGAACCTAAACCACATACAGACATACACCAATTTCAAAAAACAGTTTGTCCACAGGGGTTGTTAACTTTATGAGCTGTTAACTATCATACCAAATATTAACTAGAAACTAGTATTCTTTCAAAAAAATATGGGTAGACTTTGCCACCCTGAGATTAACCAAAATGTAAAATTTTAACCTCTGGCCTATGGACTACTACCCATCACTGGTGTGTGAATAACTGACTTCATGTAAAGCAGCTATGATGGTCATGAAAAACACTATGTCAGATTTTATTTCATTTTCATGATTGAGAATATGGAATTAAAAAAATGTTGAAATTAAGATGGTTATTTGCTATTCATTTGAATAGGCGTAGGCAGACTAAGTTCAACATTCCTAATGTTGTTTTCTGTGTTTAGTCCTGTCCCTGTCCTGTCTTCCCTGTTGGCTTCCCAGGTGTGTCTCATTCCCTGATTACCCTCTCTGTGTATTTACGTGCCCCTGTTGTCCTGTCAAATCCTCGTTGTACGTCTGCTGTCAGTTGTCATTGCTGTTTCTCGCTGTGTGTCAGTCTGTCTGATAGCCATCCAAGTGAACTGAGAAGTCCTGGTCCGCTTAGCTCCCATTGTCAGTCTTTTAGGTTCAGTTGCTGTAAGCTTTTTGCTTATGTTCTCTGCTGTGCTGCCTGAACTGGACTGTTTTTGGGCTACTTTCAATTAAATCGTCATCACCACCTTCATCTGGGTTCATCTGTGCTCATTCTCACCACCACAAACCAAATCATGACACCTAATTTATTAGCAAAAGTCTATTAGTATCATTTACCAGAGTTTTTAGTTTGGTCAGTGATTTATCAACAATTCAATTTAAACATTCAGTTTTCCTTTGTAGGTGGAACCTATTACTAAAAACAGAAACAAAAAATAAGGATTATTGGAAAAGCTTCAAACTACAAATCAATGTCAAAAAGGCAATCTGTATGTTTTGTTGACACACAATTAACAAGCTGACATAATCTTCTTAACTTTATGATTTTGTTCAGGTTACAATAACATGCTATAATAGCCTCAACTTCACCTTCTATTTATAGATCAATAGATCACAAACTCAGAACTCTGGTGATCAAGACAAACTATTTTGTAGTGTGTAGAAATGCATACTCCCCACTACAAATCAATTTTACAATATATGAGGCCATTTTCACATGTAATCCTGCCAGTAACTTATAACTTGTAGATTCTATCTGATATTTCAGTGTATTTGCCTAAAATGTATTTAATTCATGCATTTCTTTCAGGGTTTGATGTTATTTGTGAACACTAGACCTGGGCATTGTAGCATAGTATTAATGCTAAAGAGGCCATTATTTCCACCATCAAGTAATAACTGTGTCATTCCAAGATCCCATTGTTTGTCATTGTTTCATTCTCTGTTCTTTACCCACAGATGTTAATAAAGGGAAAGTAGTAAAGGTTATAAAAGCCTGACCATTACCCCTTTGTATATAACTAGGATTTTGCTATGAAGAATCATTTTAAATATGCTAGCAATAAATAAATAATACTAATGACAATTACATTTCAGACAGAGTTAACCAATTGTGCAATGTTGCTGCAAAGTCAAGAATTTCTTTGGTAATTTACACATGAACTATTTGAGTAGATCATTTTCAGGCTTTGCGGAATGACTGAAGGACTGTTGGTTACAGTACATTGCTACATACCAGCCACTACCTAACACCTACTTACAACTCGGCTTTGTAACAATCTCTGCTGCCAGCTCACAGTAAGAAATGCTATAGATTTAACACATTGCTTACAGAGAGGTAAAAAGAAGGTTGAGACTGGGTTTAAAAGTAATTCTAAATGACATCAACAACTAAAATGGAATAGTGCTCTTAAAGTTGGAGATGATCTTACATTTTAACTTGATTTTTCTTTTATAGATTGTCCAAGAAAAGGATAAGCATCACTGATTGTTCTGATTAGAAGTTAACGTACACCAATTGTTGAATAAACTTGGATCATTTCAATACAAAGTATTTATAAATATTAATACCCATGTTAAACGGACGGCAGAGTCCGGCGATGACAGGTGCTTAAATTCCGTAACAAAAGTATGTTTTCATCTTTATTAATCTTTTTCTTTTCAAAATCTTTCTCTTTCTTACTGTTTATTCAACGTCACATAATGTTTCTTATTTTATTTTTTTTAATTATGTAAAGCACCTTGAAATGTGCTAAATAAATAAAATTTGATTGATTGATAAATATTTTTTTCAGTGTGGAATGATAATGCAACATACAACAACTTTGTATTCATTGGCCATAAATAACTACACCTGAACTAATGTTTGGAAATTTGACCTGTAACAACTTAAAAAGAAATTATGCACTTCTGTAGACAACAAAGTTCTGTATAATGCTGTCTAGAGTTAATTTAAATTTGTTGGCCTCTTGGCACCAGCCTGGCTTTTAGATGCAGTACATATATTTTCAATAGGGTTTCAGTTATGCCCATTTCAGCCATATATTTCAGGCTTCCAATGTAAAACCTGTTTTGATGTGTGTTTGGTATTAAGGTTCTGTTGTAAAGCCCAGTTGTGTTTAAGATGTTGATTGGAGGTAAAACTAAAACATTTTGATTTTGCCCTCCATTTTTATTATTTTCCTGCAGTGCATCAGTATTAATGGTGCAGAAACAGACACTCAGCATAATGCTATCATCACCTTGTTTGAATATTCTAATGTCTCAATGCTTCTCTACTTCTCCAAGCAGTTGCCTCGTCATTGTGGCTAATTAGCATGACCTTGGTTTCCTCAGATGGTAAAAATTTCTCCAGAAGTACTTTGACTTGTTCATGTGAATCTTGATAATATTAGTGATGCTTGGTGTTGATTTTGGAGCAGGGGCTTTCTTCTTTCTTTCTTCTTGCACTCTACCCTCATAGTCCATGGTTACAAATACTTGCCTTACTCTGAGAAACCAGGGAGCTGGTTTCTCTCCAGAGAAATACCACTTATCACAATGAAGTGCGAGTCTCACTCTGTAGACTCTCACAAATACACATTTGAGAGCTTTAAAAACGGTCATGAAAGACATCCTGTGGACCCAAGTCTCATCGAACTAGAGCACACTTACCTGCAAAAGGAGAGGAAGGCGTAGCAGAGCCAGATTTACTCACACTTCCCTTGCCACATCATTCCTTATACAAAACACTTTGACATGACAAAATAGATGCCTTCAATAGCCAATTGATGACAGGAAGATCTGTAAGTCAGAGAAAGCACAGGTTGCATTTAAGACACTCAATGTAACTTTAAAACAACAACAGATACACGAATGTGACAAAATAGTCTACTAGATTTTCTACAAACGTGTTTGCTTATAGTTTGTTGTTAATAATTTCTCATGTCATATCAGAACCTCAATCAACAGGAGGAGGGTATATACATTTGATATGGAGGTCCTAAATTGTGAGTGCCTGTGCTTTCTGTACTTAGTTGATTTTTGCTTTGTTATTTAAGCGTGGTCAGGCTTCTAAAGAGTACACTGAGATGATTAATTTGCTGCAAATGAATGAACAGAAGGTTCAAAGGTAAAAAAAAAAAAAAAACGTTTCCCTTCTCCAGGTCTAAAATCAATTTTTAAGATCCTCCTGACATTTGGCAGCATTTCAAGAAATTTTACCCAAAAAAAACTTACCCTTCTTTCTAATATTTAAGATAAGCAACAACTTTCTTTGTGGTCTTGAAAGTAAAGCTACAGTATGTCAGTTGTACTGCATAAAGTTGTACTGCATCTGCTCTGTACTATCTCACACTTGTTTCACAACCTAGGTTATAGTGGTTAGGGGTTTATAAATATCCCCTGAGGTGGATCAGAGTGTAATGTTGGTTAGTCAATTTCAACCCCCAATATTATGATGAGACCTTTCAGTTGATCACAAGGATAATATAAAACACACGCAGATCACGAAACAAACTGATCTGCGTGTGTTATAACTGGACAGATATTATCAGTAGTCAGTTTTACACGATTGGGCCCTGGTCTCAGAGGCATAGGCGTAAATCCCGGTGGGGTTTGGGGGGTCCTGACCCCCCAATCTTGGAAAAGTCTAGAATTGTCCCCCCCAAAGAAATCATGAAAGAACCCCTTATATTTAAACAATATCAATATAAGAAAGGAAATAGAAACAAAAAACAAAGTAATCTGCCATTCATCTAAGATAAAAAAAATATTTTGGTCCTGCCCACTATTGTTAGAACAAGGGTTCAGTCCAAAGTGAAGGAGAAGGAACAGCTGCGCTGCTAAATGACACAGGCTCTGTTAGAGCCACTGATGTGAGGAGCTACCTATTTGCTGTGGCTCTGCAGCACTAACATTAAAAACCCTCCAGTAACTAAATACTTAAAGCAAAAGACATCAAACATGTTTTATTTACTTCCACTGCTCAATATTAAGAAACACATTGACAATAAACAGTTCGTTATTTCATTACTTTGGCTGAATCATGATAAACTGCTTTGTTATGCCTTGGAAATCAAAACTAGCAAAACTGCTACATTGCTTTCATATTTTTCTGTCGAAGGTAGCCAATATTTCAGTTATATTTTGCTCTCTAATAAGAAGAGTTTGAAATGGGAGCAGATGAGCATTAGCATTAGCTAACAGCTCTGTATGGGAGCTGAGAGCAGAGGGGTGACTGCAGCTGACAGTAAAACAAAATAAAGTATCCTTTATTTCCTACCATCTTCGGCGTAGAGTCTTTAAAACCACAAAATCAGAATATTTTTCTAGAAAACTCTGGTGCTAACCTTTAAGTTTAAGTTATGATACTTCCCAACTATTCAGTTCCTACATATTTATAGGTTCTCAGCCATCCAGGACATGAAAAAAAAAACATGAAAAGCAACTTAAGTTAGAATTTAAATAACATGTGATTTGTATTAAGAACCACTGCAATAGATGAGGAATTTTATTAAGTGGAGTTACTTATTAAAACTTGTTTTTATTTAGAGTCTTAAGATTTTGTAAAGGTGTATCAGAGATTAGATGAATCAAACTCATTTCTAAGCAACATTTGAGTCTTAGTTTGACTTCAATGGGTCTCAGCAGGTTGTTTACTGAGAAAAACACTTTGGTTATTCGTTGCTACTTATTAGTCATTTTTGATGGTGCAGCTTGAACACACACACACATCCATCCATTTTCTTTACACCCTTGTCCCTTAGTGGGGTCAGGAGGGTTGCTTGTGCCTCTCCAGCTAATGTTCTGGGCAAAAGGCAGGGGTCACCCTGGACAGGTCACCAGTCTGTTGCAGGGCAACACAGAGACACACTGGACAAACAACCATGCACACACACTCACACCTAGGAACAATTTAGACAGAGAAATTAACCTGACAGTCATGTTTTTGGACTGTGGGAGGAAACCGGAGTACCTGGAGAAAACCCACACATGCACAGGGAGAACATGGAGACTCCATGCAGGGAGACCGGGGCATCGAACCCAGAGCCTTCTTTCTGCAAGGCAACAGCTCTACCAACTGCGCCACTGTGTAGCCCCTTGTGTTTTTCCGTTTTATCAGTTCTGTTTTAGTTCACTTAAGTTCAGCCTTTCATGGTCATTCTGGTGTCAGTATTTACTGTTACTTATTTTGGTTAGATTTGTCTTGTTCCTGTTTTTCTTTGTTTTGGTCTCTCGTGGTGTTTCTAGTTGTTTGTTTTTTAGGAATTTTTCTCTCTAGGTCTAGTTGATATTTAGTGTGAAGAGTCTATTTCTTCTTTAGTGATTCTTGTTAGGGTCTCTGAGTCCTTTTGTCTGTTCCTTATTAGATCAGTCTAGTTTCTGTTCAGCTCTTTTACAGTTCCTATTTTATTATGATTCTTTAATGTTAGAATTATTTCATGCTCCCCTGAAAAAATGTCATTGAATGGCAGTAAACCTTAGTCCCTCAATCCTTAATACATGTAGCAACAGAGGAAAGGAAAATGTCACCTTAGCAGGAAGAAACCTCCAGCAGAACCAGCACCTGGCACAGTCTGAACAGCCATCTTCCACGACCGACTGGGATTTGAGGAAAATAAACAGAGAAATAGAAGCAATGATCCAGGAGTTATTTCTACATTAGAAAAAAGTAAGAAGTCAATGGCACTAGAGTAGATAAAGTAGATACTTTAGTAGCTTCATCTAGGAGAGAAACACATCTTAACAGATGAGCTGAGCCAGTTTAAAGTCTATAGGATGAAAGAGAGCACATGCATTTAGTCATATCTACAGCTCAGCTTTGTCCAGGAGAGCGACATGATTGGACACTAAAAGAGGGGACAAGAATGTTATCTGCAAGTACATGTGAGTTTGATATTGCATCACTCATTGTGTCATTTTATTCAGATATTAATATATTGGCCAATTTCAACAAATCTTCTTTAAACCAACAATGGAAAAACTGAATATGTTATCCAGTTTTTGACTCACCTTATTAGTTTATCATTTTCTTCACTTGGCTTCCATAACATTATTTTTAATTACCAAGATATTGTTGGTCTACTTCTGAGCTATTATTTTTAAAGATGCTGCACAGTGTTTAAATAATTGAAATTATAAAAGGCATATTAATTTTGAAAATGAATCTTTGCAACATCAGGCCTTATTGATGTTAAAGTGGAGGTATTTGCTACTCTGAATTGTCTGAGTCTCATATTGTCACCTGCAGGGGGTTTCCTGATTCCCTATCTGATCATGCTGCTTCTGGAAGGCGTCCCTTTGTTCTACTTGGAGCTGGCCATTGGTCAGAAAATGCGTCTGGGCAGCATCGGTGCATGGACTGCTATCAGCCCATATTTAGGAGGACTTGGTAAAAGCCTAGATTACACATTTTCTGATGCTAACTTTGATACTCATTCATTGCTTTCTAACATTTATCCTATTTTACTTATATCGTTTCAGGACTTGCCAGTGTTGTGACATCAATGTACTTATGTCTCTATTACAACATTATCAATGCATGGAGTTTCTGGTACCTCTTTCACTCATTTCAAGTGAGTTGGTTGCTAAATGCTTTATTTTTCTAAGCAAATTCTGAAACTGTGTTGGACCTGCTGGGACTTAGGACTGTGTTATATTGTGAAGAATTAGAACATGTTGATAATTTGCCAAAGCAAAGAGATGTTTAAATCATCTTTATAGCCCATTATGTTCTTTCTTATTATATACACACTCTGCAGTTCACCTGTCTTCTAGCTATATGAATTAGCTTATATAGTAATATTGGACTTATCCTAAGTGCAATCTAAGTTTGGAAAAAGCAAAACCTTCTGTAAGCCAAATAGTTGAAGTCCTAAATTTCATGTATTTAGGACTTCAAAAAATTTCTTAAATTCTTGGACTATTTTAATTTAGCTGCATCAGGTAAATTTGAGTCAATTAGCTGAGTCAAATTGGAAAAATCTGTCTAAATTAAAACCTGTTCAGAATCTATTGATTTTACAGTAGAAAGTTGTGATCTTATATTCTTTGGCTGACTTCTAATGTGTGTCCTACTGTGCTCCTTGCATCCCCACCACCTCCCCTCCAAGTCTGTCTTGCCCTGGGCAGCTTGCCCTGTAAATTCCAACCGGACCGGACCTATAGAGGAGTGTGAAAAAGCTACATCCACGCAGTATTTCTTCTACAGAGAAACCCTTAACATCTCTCCCTCTATTGAAAAGAGTGGTGGCATTCACACAGGTCAAGCGCTGTGTTTTCTGCTTGCCTGGGTGATAACTTATCTATTCATTATCCGAGGTGTAAAGTCAACTGGAAAGGCAAGAAAGCTTCCTTATTTACAGACTCAATAAAGCAATAATATCACCTGCAATTGAAAATATAACAGTTTACTGTAATATTGTGATCTTCATATTGTTTCCTGACAAATTCACCTCACCATATTAAAAGCATTTCACCAATAATGGTGCTGTTTGACTTTTGTAGGTAGTATACTTCACTGCAACATTTCCATATGTTGTCCTGCTCATCTACTTGATTCGAGGCATGACTCTTCATGGAGCTCTAAATGGTGTCAAATACATGTTCACACCCAAGGTGAGAATGGATTGGCTTTAGGAATATGCACAAGTCCTTATCACTTTGCTTTAGATATCAGAACGCTGGGGTTTGCTTTCATTTTCATGTGCATGTGCATCTCTGTGCTTTTAGATGGAAGAACTTGCCAATCCTACTGCTTGGATCAATGCAGCCACTCAGATCTTTTTCTCTCTGGGTTTGGGTTTTGGGTCACTTATAGCTTTTGCCAGCTACAACCAGTACCACAACAACTTTGAGCGGCAGGCTATCATTGTCTCCCTCATTAACAGTGGAACATCCATCTTTGCCTCCATTGTCACCTTTGCCGTCTATGGGTTCAAGGCAACTATCAACTATGAGAATTGCTTGGACACGTATGTATTACTCAGATTGCTTTAGTCTGTTCCAGTGGATTTAAGTAACATTACAAACATTTGAAAGCACAAGGAGGCATGTAAGACTTCTTTTTACAGACCTTTTTTTAACCTCTGGAATATATATATATATTTGGTAGTCTTGCCTTGTTGAAATGTATGAATATGAAAACTGTAAAATACAGATGAGACAACTGTATATCAATGGATGCCTGTTAATTTTCTTTGTCCCAGTTAACAGTCCTCCTGTCCTGTCTCTGTTGGACATTATTCTGTTGTCTCTCTTCCAATTCAGACATAAATCTCATAGACATAATCACCTATTACGAATCCAAATGCTTCAAATCCATACTCTTGTCTGGCCGTACAGTACAAGGTCATGAGAAAATGTTGACATAGCCATTTATAGAGATTTGACCTGGATTATTTTAAAGACCATTCGTGACATGAGCTAAAACATAGTTTATGCTATGTTCTGCTGCATTAATAATCCTTGTTGACTGGATAGTGTTTAATGCTGTTGCTTCATGCTACTATCAAGTCCATGGTTTTATCAACATCCACCTTCCTTCTCTCTCAGGACACGCATCCTGCTGCTCAACTCTTTCAATCTAGCTGAAGACAGCATCAACATCAACAACGTGTTTGAAATGATTGAGAAGCTGAACACAACATTCCCAGAGCAGTTTGCTGAACTTAGCAACAAACTAGAAGACTGCAACCTGGAGAAGGAGCTAAGCACTGTATGTACCTTATCATGTACAGATGTACAGATTGTATTAATGCCAAGATAAATACATTTTCACATAATAAAGACCGAAGCACCAGCTTATTTGCCAACCTTTCCTACTAACCATCTTTTGCTTCTATACTAAACCAACCAAGCTTTAAAACTATCCATAGATATGCCATTGAATTTTATTGATATTCAAATTTTGAAGTTTGAAACCCAGAATTTCCCATTTTAATGCATCAATTGACATTTCATAAAACTTTCATAGAAAGAAATATATGACTATTTTGAATCCTTTCTGATAATGAAACATTTTTTTGTTTGGATTATATTTAATGATGGGCTGTAGAACTGATACTGTAGGCCAATGTTTGATTTTTATATTGCACAGCAGGAATCAGAGGTTTCCAATTAATGTCAGTATAACCCATAAAACCCTTCCATTGGCTTTGGACCCAACATGACAAAGGTCCTTTTATCTGTCAAGTTGTGCAACACATCACATAAAGATAATCTTTTATGTGGATGTTTTTATAATGTTTGTTCAGCACTTTTGTGTTTATATTCACAATGAATTTAAGGATGGTTTTTTTTGTGATGGCCTTTCAGTTAAAATCCGTGTGACTGAGCTTTGTGCAGTTAATCATTTTATGAACCTTTATTTCTCTTAACAGAAATATAACTTGAATGTGAACAGCATTGATGTAAAGAAATAATTTAGCTTAGATTCATACAGAAGTATCAGTTGACCAGAAAAGTGCCAGAAGGTTGATTTTACCACAATGTTGTAACAAGTTGTTTTACCTTTTACTATTACTAATATTGAGCAAGAACTATGTTCAGTGTAATGTATATGGTAAATGGCCTGAACTTGTAAAACACTTTACTTTTTGATGACGGTCGTAGAAGTTTGCCTGCAATCGGCAGGTTGCTGGTTCAATCCCTGCTCCACCCGCCTCTGTCATTGTGTCCTTGGGCAAGACTCTTCACCCACCTTGCCTGCTGAGGGGGTCAGAGAGCCTGGTGATGCCGGTGCATGGCAGCCTTGCTTTTGTCAGACTGACCAAGGACATTTGTTGCTACTATCCAGTAGTTTGCCACCATAAGTGCATGTGTGTTATACAAGTACAGGACAAGACGCTGGCGCTGTATGTTCGCCCCTTCTCTATGCTAAATAGATGCTATATTGTTGTCATCATCTTCTCCTGGGTTTTCTTCTGTGCTGCCTTCAAGTTATGCTATGGATTTCATGGCACTGCTTTCTGGATATTTTCCTCGGAGCCACGGGTTTGTTGCATCCATATTTTTCTTTTCATCAGTTAACCAGAGAAACACTTATGAAACATTGAGAATGAACTACATTCAGTGGTGGAGCTGCCCGTTTGGATTTGGACCTCCATGTCCCACGTTCTTTCTATGGAAGTCTGTGGGAGTGTCCCAATTCCATGGCTGTATTCACTGTTGAAATTTTCCTTTAAGTAAAAGATGAAAATAGTTATTGGGATTTTTTGAATTATCTAACCCTATTTACTATTAAAATTACAAAAAAATTTCTTTTGTGTCAAAACTTCTTGCATGTAACCCACACATGGGGGGAGGGATCCCGCCGCAAGGTAGGGGGGGTTCATCCTAAACTTAAATGTTATTGGTCAGTTTACTTTTATTTATTTGGCAGTTTGGCTACTTTCTCTAAGCTAAATGTCACTATGCAGTTGAAGCTAGCTAAAACGAATAGGTGCAGTTTGAACCCTTTTATCACGTGTGCGCTTCTGGTGGGGTTGCCGGTTTAACTGCTGTTTTTTTGTGGTTTTGCAAACCGAACAGCAGACGGGCCATGCGGTCGGTCGAGCTAAGACTGCAGGAGAGTTAGACAATTAAATGTAGTTGAAAACTGTTGTAGCCTCCCCATTTTCTCTCTTCACTTTGCCAAGAGTTTAAATTAAGCAAACGTTTCACCTGCTCCTCTGGAAGTCTCAGACACACCATCTGAACCTGGGAATCTCCATCCTCCACCTTCCCTGGATCACATAGGCTTTGCATTCCTGTATTTATTAATTAGCATACTTTAAAAAAAAAAGGATGAGACCTGCTGTTTTATGATCCATGTGCATTAAGCGGATATAGCCTGTAATTGTGTGTTCTAGGTTTGTGCTGGTTTTGTGCCACATGCACATGATGCGCGTTGGTAATGTGGTTGTACTCGTGGGTCAGGTGCATTGATAGTATTGAGCGAACCTTCCAATAAAATCCTGCAGGCGTCCCCGCATCTCTTGGAAAGAATTTCGGCCTTCAGAGTCCAGATCAGACTGTAAAGGCCCAACCATGATGTCCTCATGGCTGCTGATGCTGGTTCTTAGAATGTTGCCAAGATCAGTTCTTGCAGTGTTTGCTTGACACATTATGTATGCAAAACTTTTTTTCTTTTTTATAAAAGATGATATTGTGTGACAGAGGTTACAATGTTTGTGGCAGATCACATTCTAACCCTAACCCTAACCCTTGGCAAATTATTCTAATTTGCCAAGGTTGTTTCATGTAGTTACTAAATGATGGAATGAATGTTTTTGGGATTTCTGTTGGCATCTCCACTTGATTCTTAACTGGTTCTACGAAAGAGAAAAAAATTATGTTTGGCCAACGTTTATGCTACTTTTTTAAATGGTTCATTTCGTTCAGCTGTTTTTAAATTTTCTTTCACCTCTGGCCGGTGATTGGCCAGAGGGCCCGGTGATTGGTCAGGGGGCCCGGAAATTTGCCCGGCGCCGACTTGTTCCGCCACTGGTGTGGTGGGTGTAGAAGTAATACAGGAGGGGTCTCAGCACACAGCCCACACATGCTCTGTTTTTCAACTGTAATATGTCACAAGACAGTTGCTTGGGTTCATCTTGATTACTTTTAATGCTGGACAACATGGCTGGCTGCTTTTATAAAAACAGAACATTCATGCCTATGTTTACAGACACTAAAACTAGACTCTGTCTTCTGTTTACCTCAGGCTGTGGAGGGGACAGGGCTGGCCTTCATAGTGTACAGTGAGGCCATAAAGAACATGCCGTTGTCTCAGCTGTGGTCAGTGCTGTACTTCTTCATGCTTCTGATGCTGGGAATGGGCAGCATGCTGGGAAACATCACTGCCATCACCACTCCACTACGGGACTTCAAATTTCTGTCCCGTGTCAGCAACGAGGCTTTAAATGGTAAGAGGTTATTAGGGTGTCTTTGTACACATTGTTGTTTTGGTAAGCTATTGCAATAGCATTGCTGTTTACACAAGATGAAGTTGCCAACAAAATCAATCCATCTGCCCTGCTGACTCTTTGG
This sequence comes from Micropoecilia bifurca, assembly GCA_903067075.1. Taxonomy (NCBI): domain Eukaryota; kingdom Metazoa; phylum Chordata; class Actinopteri; order Cyprinodontiformes; family Poeciliidae; genus Micropoecilia; species Micropoecilia bifurca. Next base: position 1,827 of record CAEGAF010098126.1, on the reverse strand, counting down.
TTTCAGCTTAGGCTTTTCTCACCAAATGATCTCACATGTTCACAGATAATGTTGAGGAAAGTGGTGAAATCAGTTCCATCATAATTCAACATAAATAGGTTTAGATCTTACAGTATGCTTGGGCTCTGCCTAGATTTCTGCAGGAATGCAGTGTGACATGGAGTCCATCGGTCTGTGGCACTGCTCAGGTTTTATGACAGCCCTCTGATAGTGACCTTCTGTTCTTCTGAGTTGTTGGGTCTGAAGTATCACATCTTCCTCTTTACAATAGCCCAGACATTTTCTATCCACTTTATTCCTACACCCCATGATGCTTTGTGTGAATTATGGCCGTGACTTCCGCCGCAAGCTGGAACTGCCATTTGTTTACATGTTACCCTAATGCTTAACTGGTTTTCGTCAGAGCTTTTAGGCTATAAAATATGTGGGAACACCAGGGATCAAAGTTTAAATGTGACAATATCAGTTATTAGGTTTACTCCCCGCAGCCTACAGCTATTGCAGTTAGGGATGGTGACTTGAAGAAATGGCTGATATTGTCATACTATCATATGCAGCTACTTCACTGACTCAGTGGCTTCAGATGCAGATGTGGCTTATCTTGAACTTCCTGCAGCCGTGAACTAAATGTGGTCTGATTATTAGAGAACAGCCACGAACAGCACAACAGTTACCTGAGCTCCACAAGGGCAACTTACGACACTTTCCAGTGGCAAGTTGCTCTCAATAATAGGTTAATGTGTGATTCGGTTCGGTTCCAGCCCAGCGGGGAGATTCAGCTGTTGCGCAACATCTGGAGTAAGCAGATTGTGTGCAAGTAAGCAGATCCAGCTGAGATTATTTCTCTGCTGATTTGCAGCGACACTCAGGGAGAACCTCAAGGTTCTGGTTCTGATGGATTAAATAAATCCAGATATTTTATTTTGTCTTATAAATAACATTTCCAGGCCCATTTATAATGATAAATAATCAGAACATGAACTTTATTATTTTTTAAATTGAAGCCAAAAATAAAATTCACATCACACCGAACTAATATTGTGTAGGGTAGGGGTATTGTATTATAACAGAAAAGAGAGCTGTAACTTCTATCATGAATATAGATTAGCAAAAAGCCCTACAAATTACAATGAAATACTACTACTTCTGCTAATCGCCGGAAGTAACACCCAGTAAGCCCCCCAGGAATAAGGTCAATAGGGTTAAGGTCAGGTGAGTTTGGCCAGCAAACTCGATTTGATGGCCAAACCACCAAGGACGTTCTTGGTTAAGGACAAGGATATTCTTGTCCTTAAACCTTGTCCTGGTTTAAGGACAAGGATGCCATAGTCCTTAAACCAGGTGCTGGCAGCCTAGACTTGGAAGCAGGACTTCATGCTTCCAAGTCCTGTTGGAAAATTTAATCTGCATCTCCATAAAGTTGTTGAGCAGCCGGAAACATGAAGTGCTCTAAAACTCCCTGACTGTGTTGATCTTGGACCACAGTGGACCAACACCCGCAGATGACAGGGCACCCAAACCATCACTGACTAGAAACTTTGACTGGACCAAATCCATCCAGCAAAAATGTTGAGACACGTTAAAAAACAAGTGAATTTATTATTTTCAAAGTGCACATGCATCGAACTTGATGTGTCAGACGCATTTTTGATGCACTAACGCTCACTAAAGAGTTCCAAAGAGTTAAATAAAAGCAATCCAGTCCAGTGTTGATTTCTAAATTAACACCAACTCTAACTCAGTCTGGAACCACGGCAGACGCTGCCCCAATCCGCCTGTCGATCTCCCGCTCCCTTCTTCCCTCATTCGTGAACAAGATCCCCAGAT
>CAEGAF010098118.1:0-27878 GCA_903067075.1 Micropoecilia bifurca | reverse complement strand
CAGGAGACAAGATGTTTCCATCCCTGACATTATGATTCATAGAATCACATATCTAAGTCTAAACTATGTTACAGAGAGTAAACATAATAAGAACATGTTTAATCTATGGCATTGCTCATTAAAATGGCGCATTTCTGATGTATTAAAATTAAATATGATCGGTACACTTAATAATATTAGTGATAAGGTTATGTATTCAGCAAGTACTTTTACTTTTAATACTTAAGTATTTTAAAAGCCAGTACGTTTTACTTTTACTTAAGTAAAATGTTAATGTGGTACTTTGACTTTTACTTGTGTACGTTTTTGACGGTGTATTTGTACTTTTACTTAAGTACATTTTTTGAGTACTTTCTCCACCACTGATGTTTACTACACTGAGAATATCTGGAAATGGACAAGCACACACTCCATACAGTCCTCCATTCATTCAGTATATTCATGTCACCATAAACATGCTCTGCTGTTGAAGCGACCAATTATTATTGGTGCAGTGCACTTTCCTATTAAGTTCATTATATTAGAAAGTTACATATAAAACAGTTGGACAGTGGGTTGTGTATTATTTAAATTTGTGCTGTTAAGATCTCTGGGTTTTGTGGCATTAAAATACAAGGAATATTGAATTATATATATTCCTTTATTGCTGTCTTCATTGAAAATGTATTAAAGTAAATATTAACATGTGCATCTCTTTACAGCGGCACATTCACATTAAAAGGATGGCTGAACTGATAAATGTTGATCTACTGAAGCAAACTGTTACTGTGATTCCTGTGGCGTCTGAGACCAATCGGCCTTGAAGACAAGTCAAAGTACAACAACAGCTGAACGAAGATTTCCCCAACAAGACAAACGGACCGGTGAAAAGCAGCAGCTTTGGCTCGTAAAGGACCGCTGCAACTTTTTTATTTTTATTTTTTATTTTTCTTAAGGCAGGACATCGACTGCTATCGCGTGCTGCTCCACAGACATTTGTTGACACCAGATGTACTTTCTGCTGCCATCCACATGTTGACGTATTGTTTACAGAGAGTGTTCCTGAATACACAGCGTACAATATGAGCCCTGTGGTCACAGAAATGTCAGTTTCAACTAATTATTTACAGTGCATTAAGTGGTAAGTTATGTATTTATGATACACTGAATGTGTAGCAAAATGGCCGGTTCTTTCGAGGTTGGTGTCATTGTAGACACTTTCATCACACAAGCCTTTCCATACCAACAAGCTGTGCAGTGAAATATTCAACTCTGTCCTGTTTTTTGTTCTGAGCTCTGGCTCTTTGTTCGCACAAATTTCCCTCGACTCCCTTTTTTACTGTTGTTTTTTTTTTTTTTTGGTTTTTATTTTTTTTAAATTTTGTTATAACGTGAAAGTATCTGTCATAAAACCTTCAATATGACTGATTTGTACATGTATTTGTGCAAGCAAGGTACAGTATTATAAACTGCAGGTAAATATGTATATCAAGTAAATTTACTATATGCTGTGTTGCTTACAAGGTTTATGCCAATATAAGCTCAGTAATGCACTCCAAATAAAGAGAAAACATGGATTTTCAAAAGGAAACGTTGCTTGCACATTCTCAATTATTACACAGTTGTACACAATAACAATTTGGGATAATAATATAGTGAAAAAAGGTGAGTTTTTTTAATGAGTTGGCAGGGATGTAGACTAGTAAAGGAAAACAGTTTTCAGAGAAACTAAGAGGGAAATGTTCTGATGTAAGGTACAATTCATGTTCACAAAATAGGAAAAATGTATTTCTTTGTGTAAACAATCACAAGGCCCGTTTTTATTAAGAGCCATTTCATTGCAGACCCCAGCTCAGCTCAACAGGGACACTGCTCAGTAAGAAGTATGTCCTGTTTTCAAGTGCATGCAAGCATATCTATAGCAACAGTCCTGAATTGTTCATTGAGACGGAGCTTTTTGTGTACATTCTGTTTTTCTTCTCCTTCCAGCCTTTTCAATATTTTAGTTTTCAGAAATGTTCTTTCTGAATCCAAAACATTTTCTTTTTTTTCCTTTTTTTTTAAATTAGCTGCACAGTAGCTGAACTTCAACACCATGTAGAGTAACAATGAGGCGTTAGATGAGGCTAATCTCCTGAATAAATCCCACTGCAGGGCTGCACATCTCAATTGAATTATGCAATGAACCCATGATAAACATTAATTCATTTTAAACACTGTTGGGTTTCGATGTGCATTGATAACCTCTTAAAATAGCAACTTAAAGCAGTTGCAAAGAAGTCGTTTTGTACTGTAGTGAATATCACTGTAAAAATAATTATGATTGACTAGACTGTACAGACGCTTAGATTTATGTGTGGTGGTTTAACTTGTTACTTTTGAATATTCTAAGTACAGATCTTTAAAATATTGATTTCTGCATTTCTTGTCACAAAGTAAAATAAAACTAGGTCATCAAACAATTTTACTTCAAGGAAAAATAAGATAAGTTGAATCTTGGAATATAAAAGAAAGAAGGGTTTGTTTATTGTTTTTATGGCCTTTATAAAATTGAATTAATTCAGAACTGTTTAAAACATTTCCCTTTGATGAACTGGCAAACTTATCCATAATAATTAACCATAATTTCAAAACATATGTAGAGATAACTGATTACATTTTCTGTACGCTGTTTGATTTGTCTCTATAAGTCTAACTATGTTAAACTTGAGAATTATGCTCAACATTTGCAGACAGAAATGTTTTCATTTTAAATTAGCATTATTATTGGAATTATTACATTTTTAATATTATTATTATAATCAAACAGTTGAACTAATTTAAATATTTATGTAGCAGTTGGTGCTAAACTGCCAAATTGTTCCACTATGAAGCAGAAAATTTTGTTTATTCAAGTCACATTCATTATTATAATAAGGTTTTAAAAATGTCGAAAATGACACATTCGTTGTTATGTTTTCATTACACCAGGAAGGAAAAGGAAGAGAATGGCAACTCGGGACAAATTAAAGATGACTTTATGTACAATGACACAATGTTTTCATTGCTTTCTCTTCTCCCTGATCCGCGTTCAGATTTAGCTCAGGAGGCCCTGAGGGGTCACTGACCTCCACACTGGAAACCGCTGTTCCACAATACTGGAAAATTAATGTTGCTATGAGCTTCCAGACCCGCAACAACTCCCTCCTCCCCCACTCAGTGTTATTTCTGGTAATCATCCACCCAGCAAACCTACTACTGTCCTGTTGCCTTGTTTTTTTCAGCTAGGGTCATCTGCTGTTATGAGAGGAATTCGGATAATTTGGGACCTCTAAAAAATAAACTAACTGCAGATAGCAAGACTTTGAGAAAACAAACTGTGTGCAGCCTTCAGCTGCGCCAGATGTTCTCTCTGACTGCAGAATTACCAGAAGCCGCACCGAGTCAGAAGTGGAAACAATTTTCCCATCTGAAGTTTAGCCTCGCTCCTGTCAGCTAATTTCTACTATGTTTTCCAATCGGATACAAATTAATTGTAGACATTTATTTAGGGAAAAATAAAAAACCTAAAAGACAGTGGTCTGATTAGTTGTAAACACAAAATGTTTATTTTTTTGTGATTAAATTTACAAAGCAGCAGTGTTTTGAATATGTGACAGATTTGTATGCTTTGATATCACTAAAAGACAGATGCATATATTGGCTACAACATTATATTACACATTTTGTGAGGGACATACAAATGAAAGAAAAAATGTGATCAATAATTTGAAATAAAATGTAATTAGTAATCCAATACAGAATGTCTTGTGAAGTCCTGTTTCCCTCCTGATGACACACAGCTGTACATCGGGTTTCCACCAGGAGATTACAGTCAGGTTCAAACACTCACTAAATGTACTGAGCAGATTAATGTCTGGATGTGCCAAAATAAAACAAAACCAAAGTATTAGTGTTTGGACCTATAGTTTTAGAATGATCCCCTACCTTCAATCGGTTGGTTTAAAATGCTCTGACAAAGCCAAGAATCTGGGGGTAACATTGGATCCTGATCTGAACTTTGATAACCACATCAAATCTATCATAAAACTGCATATTATTCCTAAAAAGTATTGTTAAAATTAGACAACTTACTGTGTGACCCCACAAGATTCTGAACAATTAGTTCATACCTTCGTTTTTAGCAGACTTGATTAATGCAATGGCATTTTTACTGGATTATCAAAAAAAAGAGAAGCAACAAGACACCTCTGGCTTCTCCAAACTTCTCCGCTGCAAGAGTTCTTACTAAAACAAAAAGAGAATTTAAAATCTCCCTAATGGTTTATAAAGCACTACGTAATAAAAACCCAGACTAGATTTCTGATCTTCTTCAACCCTCTATGCCACACAGACCTTTAAAATCATCAGAGACAAACTTACTAATTATTCAGTCAACGAATAATACAACGGGTACAACGGTGGAGCAGCTTTCAGTTTTTATGCTCCAACACTCAGACTGTCAAACTGCTCCTACCTGAAGTTTATTTAAAACAAATTTAAAAACTTTTTTATTTATAGTTGCCTATTACATTTTTTTATTCTGTTCACTTAATATTTAAAACTTTTAATATTTACTCTCTCTATTTTTAATCTGCTTGATGTTTTTTTTAAACTTCTTATATGTTGTTTTTAGCTTTTTTTTGTTCAAGCGCTTTTAATTATGTCTGGCTGAAAGGTGCTATATAAATAAAGTGTTGCCTTTGCATTGCCTTACCTGTAACGTAAAATTTGGATTTTTGGTGATTTGTTGACACTTATTGGCTTTTCCACCCGTTGTTTTTTTACTTATATTAGATAAAATCATGGTCGATAAATTGATACACAAGCAAAGCCTTATATTGGCCACAAAATGTGCAAAACACACAGCTGAAGTCAAACAAGTACATTGAATATGTATAAAATTTCAGTCCCTACTTTTGTAGTTTGTACCTCCATCAGTTCAATCACATCAGGAAGTCTATAAAGCAAAGTCTGTATGATTTTTTTTTTTTAAACATGGATTCAAATTGTTGCCATATATTTATTTCAAGATAGCTTAAGCTCAGTCAGGTTGGATGGACCATCTGGAAGGCTATTTTCAAGTCTTGCCAATTAGACTAAATTAGATTTAGATCTTGGTCGTTGTAGCATATAAATATGCTTTGATCTTGAATATTTCCCCATAATGTTGCCTGTATGTTTAAGGATGTTAATCCGCTGAAACAGTCTCAGGTCTTTTGCTACTTCTTATGCATGGTTTTATTTAGTAGAGTCAGAGTAAAGGGATCCAATAGACATGAACAATATTTAGATATTTATCATAAAATTCCACAATCCTGCACTACTTTGTGTCGATTTATAACTATGATTTTTAACTCCACGTTAAAGTTGGAGTGTTACGTAATTAAACATGAAAAGGTTCAATGGGTGTTACAGTCAGTTTGAAATGTAAACTTTATGCTTCCATGCAAGGTGCAGCTAGGTTGAGAAAATACACAAAAATGAAGCAAAGGAATATTTACCATGATACACTAATTAGGCAGCAAATTAATTCATGTAATGTGGATTCCAAACTGGTGATATATTACGTGTTAACTGGCATTTTTAAGTAACATGACTACTTGTTAATGAAAACAAGAGGACAGTTCTAATTCATGCATTACATCCTTATCCATCACCATTTAGCTCAGTCTAAATAAAGTGTACAGTTTCTTTCCTCACTCCTTTGGCTCTGTGAACAGAATTTGAAACAAGACTCCAGAGTCAAACTGCTAAATTAAATAGTCAATGTGTGTCTCCTGACTGTAAGTCTTCACTCTTACTGCATGCACATCCAATACTCTAAATATGCAGAAATCTCTTTAGCAGAAATTTTCCGTCGCTTCCCAGCTTCAGCTGAGCCAGCAGCGATGCAGCCAGGTGTTACAGCTCAGCTCACTTTCCTGACGCGACACTAATATTTCCAGGATTTGTTTTACTAGGAGAAAAGACAGCAATCCTTTGATACCAGTGTTAGACCTCAGAGGTCCTTGAGTCAGATACTGGAAAAGCCAGTCGTCTTCCACATTATTAGATAAAGTACTGCCGATTCAACCGGCTGACTGAGGCATGTACCAGCAGGTTTATTTTTAAACTTTTGCCATGACATCATCTTTCCTAAAATACTCCCATGATTTGACAATAGATTAAAGTCATCCAAATTCAACAGAGAGGGTTTTAATTTGCACTACGCCACATCAACAACTTTTTTGTTGTTGTTGATCCTGCATGAAACATCAATTTTTCAAGTGAGTTACAACCTAAGATCTTATGAAGCAGCAAGAAGCTTAATAATTTGATAAATTTCAATTTTAACCTTGTCTGTCCAGGGGTATATAATGTAGAAATGTGTAGGTGTGAATTTCCCATCATTTATTAATATGATGGAGACTTTCGATACTATTTAGACAGATATAATCTCCACCGTCCGAGTAAGAATCCCTAATATTTTCTAAGAGGTTTTACTCTAAGATTGTTGAAGTCAAGTGACGAAGACAGTAGGATGAGGTGCATCTCGTTGATGTGCTGTTCTTAAGGCAGTCCTTTCAGATAATTGAAAAACTAAGTGCCTGGTTTGCTGTCTACTGCCCTCTAGTGCAGTGTTTTCTCATGTTCAGCTCCCCATAGAGAAGTGCAAAGTGTGGCCTGGTTGTATGTCTGCTCTGTAAGCTACAAGGTGTTGATTCTGAGTTTGAAGTTTTGCTCTGGTCTGATGCAGAATCATCGTTATAACTCGAGAAGCTTTACAAAGTAGGCAGAACATGCAATATTTATTTTTAATTCAAAATATATTTCTTTCTGTAAGAAAGAAAAAAATAAATAAATTCAATTCAGCTTAGGTATATAGCAGCAATTCACAATAAATGTGAACTCCAGGCACTTTATAAAAATTCATTTATCATCCTTTATAGCACGGTACAATAAGCTCAGTTTATAATTCAAATTAGATTAAAATGTTTCTAAGGAAACCCAGAAAACTGCATCGAGTCATTGACTTGCTGTATTCACACCTGCTGGACAAGCATGAAGAGATTAAGTTAAAACCTTACCTGCAGTAAATGATTCTCCTGGTGTCTTGATTTTATGTAAATACAGATTATTTGGTCCCACAGGCTAAACTGAGGAGAAAAGTGGACTTCTACTGTTTTTGAACTTATCCAGTCTCAAAAATAACAGTGATTAGTGAGAAATCACTGTAATAACAGTGAATAACAATAAATAACTGTGGTGTTATGGTTCATAAAGCACTTGTATTTGTTACATAAAAACATTATGCAAATAACAGTTCATAAAACAACAGTGTTTTATGGAAGCTTCTTGTAAACAAATATAAACAGTGTTCATCAGTAGCGCCAATCATATGTGGAGATACTCAGGGTTTCATCCTTGGACCTGGTTTGTTTTCATTGTTTATGTTGCCTTTGCAGTGCTTTGCTACTGATATCTGACTTGATGTTTGCAATGAAATGGAAGTAAACAGTTTCAAGAATGGCCTGTCTTGCAAGTGTGAAGTTAGACTTTCGATAAAAAATAAATAAAATAAAACAAAAATCATTATATTTGAGTACTATTTGTGTAGACTGCTTGAGATTTTCACATATCACCCTCCAGTTACCAATCGTGGCATGCTTTGCCCCAAATCCTTTACGCCCATACAATAAATTGGCTCAACTGTAAGGACGAGCTTTTTTCCCCCTATGACTTCTCACATAAATCATTTTGAAAGACTGATCTGTGTTTTAATACATTCACATTTGGTTCACTGTTTTTCACTTAGGCCAGTCATCACGGCAGGTGGCACAAATGCTGCAGGCATGTCTACTAACAGAAACTAGACATCAACAGCATAAAACTCTAAACTTTATCATAAGCCTCAGGCACCAAATAATTTGGATTAATGCCACATGACAAAACTAAAAGAGTAATACATTAAAACTTTTTTGCAAAAATTCGCAACTATGCCTTCAAAGGTTTATTTAATCTCTAAAATAAAGGCAGCGCCTCAAAAACTCAAGCTGGGTCACTTGAAATTCTGGGATCATAGATTTTGTAAAAAAGAATGTAAATCACCTGGGGGTTTCATAAAAAGTAAGCAGATTCATGAGATGCCAGCAGCAACAACAACTGAACAATATACCCATGTGAAAAACTTTGATGAGGTCATGAAAGTTGTCTTTTTAAGTTGTCAGTTCTCTAAGATGAAAAAAAAGTCTCAGCTGCTTCTTAGTAAAACAGCTAAATGATCACTTTTATCTCCGGCGGTGGTGTCTGTTTGATGGGAGCTCAATGTGATGGCAAAGGTAAATGCACCAGACCCACAAATTAGGCAGTCACAAACTCATCCATCACTGTTGCCCGGGTGACATTCTCCAAATACGTGCTGCAGCTTAGCAACAGCACCCAAACAAGAGTCTCGGCGCTCGCATGCTGTCGGTTCTGGCTGGGTTCCTGATGAGCCAACCCAACAGTAGCGATGATGAAAAAGAGATGAAGAGGGAGGTGGACCAGGGTGGGAGACCCGGGACGTCATCTGTCCATGTTTACCAGACATGTTGCCTTATTTCAGTCGATTCCTGAAATAAGGCAAGGCTGAGCCTGTGGGCAGGAAGAGTCGAGGTTTTATTAAAACTTTATTGCATCTTGAAAAATAACCTACCTGATAATTGGTTTCAGTAGAAAAAATAGCACAATATGTCTTTTTCCATTCAGCATCTCAGAGACACAGTGTACATGTCACTGCACTACAGCTACGGCTGTTATCTACTGATTTTATTGTTATAACTGGTCATTTCTCAAACCATAATCAGACTTTTGGAGTTTAATATGAAAAGGTGAAGGTCCTGTATGTCTGGCCAGTCTAAAAAATAAAAGCCAAAAACCTCCAAATTAATATGACATTCATATCCATGATGAGCTTATGTAAACTTTTAACAAACTCTATTTAAGTCAGAGTACATTTTGAAGTTAGGAAACAAATAGATGTGGTGATGTTTAAATTACTTTGTTGCACAATTCAGAACAATCTGTATTTATTCCATGATAATAAATTAATAGCATCATGTCTTGATTATACCTGACCTCGTGGACTTCTGGAAATCCAGACCCTTTGATCTAGGATGACTCTCTGATTTTCAAATGATGGGTCCACATAAAGAACAACAAAAAAACAAACAAAAAAAAACAACATTGATTCGCTGTCAGCATCATTCTGATTTCTTACAATTGGAAGGACACATTAAAAAAATAGACAAAACCGTTAAAATGTTAATGAATTGATGGCAGCTGTTCATTACTATTCTGGAGATGAAGTCATACATTTTCTGAGAAAAATCCCTATAGAAAATCCACTTCAGTTTCGACAGGCTGAATGCGCTATAGAGATTTGAAGGATGAAAGCTTTTTCGTGATGTAAAAGAAAAGGCAGGCAAGCACATCAGATATTGTTAAAAATAATTGCTCTAAATGATTAATGCAAAACCTTGTCATTTTCATTGAAATCAGTTCAATTTAATAGCCTTAACTCTTCCTACAGTCACTTGTGCTAGAAAATGCTAAATCTGTGTAATGTTACAGCGCCAGCAGCTGAGAACTACAAGTTCAGAAATGCTGCTTCTACCCGATGGACAAAAGAAAAATAAAGACTTTAGCGCCTTTCACCCTATTGTAATTACATGCTGGGGGATCTAGATTTGCTTTAGGCATCTATTAAAATACTGCCTTGATCCTCCCTGCAGATTCACTCAGTGTTCCAGACAACAGGGATCCAAAGAAAACCCACATGTATTGTTACTGGGATGTAATCAGAGGGGCGCCGGTTTGTTTGGAGAGGCTTCTAGAGGATGAGGAAAGACTTTCAGGGTGAAGTATTGTTTTTCCAGCCTCTGCCCACAGTCAAACCGAGCCAGACCTCTATCAAAATCAAGGTTCTCAAGGTGATCTGTGTAATCAGCCTTATAAAAGAGGCTGTACTAATATTTTCTTTATCAGACAAATAGTTGTTTACTCCAGCTAAAATTATCATTGATTTCTTGGTTGTGTTTTTTTTTTCCACAGGCAGAGACTTTTTCCTTTCTTGCTAGTTCCTTTGCAGACGTTGTTATGGAAAATAGGAGCAAGATGTTGGCCGATGCGGTAATAGAAATGAGCTCTACTTCATCATTTTTTCAATGGTCTGTGCCATACGGCGAGACAGCAGTGCAAAAAAAAGAAAGGAAACAACTGCATTACGAAGTCCTTTGTGGTGTGAAATTGATTTACTGTACAGGTTTGGTTCTTTCCTGGTTTCATAAAAGAATGCAAAAGGTCCCTTTCATTTTCTTTCCTCTTCTTATTGTTAATGTTGGTGTCACACAAAACAAAGCTTTAATTAATACTTTTCCTGAGTCTTCGTCACCAAAGGCTCACGTACCGTCATTTACTCAGAGGGCAGCTCAATAAATCATTAATACAATGGAAAAGTTAATTTACTTCAGTCATTCAATTCAAGGTGTGAAACTCATATTTAAATTCATTGCACGCATTATGTTAGTTACAGTGATCACGGTTTTCAGCCTACAAAAGCACAGAACTTAATTTCTCAAATTCCAAAAATCCACAGAGTAATATTACAATATTTTCTTTTACAGAAATGTTGGGTCTTGTCTGTATTACACTCTGCAGAATCGAATGAAAAGCTGGTGACTCAACAGTTGTCCAGTAGTCAGTGATTGTCTCTGACCCTCGCCTCAGAGGCAATCATGACTTGCTTGTGGTGAACACTGGTGAGAAATTCAGTGTCAAGATTGCAGATAATTCCTTCTATTTAAGAGTAAACCCTGACCCATTGCTAAGATTTACATGCTGCTTACACCACAGTAAAAAAAACAAATACAAAAAGAGAGAAAAATAGTTCTGCAATATCTCATAGTCCTCCATTTCTCAGCCTCTTCCACTGAGTGCTTCCACCTGTGATGCTGCCCATATAAACACCTGAGCTGCACTGAGTCAGTGCGCTGTCATCCTTGTGCAGGTGTCTTATTTAGTCCCTGATCATTTTCTTGACCATCATCTTTGCCTGCTTCCCGTCTCTACCGTATGCGATTCTCAACCCCACTTCATGCACCTGGACCCTGATTATTGCTTCAGGGATTCTGGATCTGTTCTGCCGTGTCTGCCTGTCTTGTTACAGACTTGGACTGATTTCCTGACTGTTGAGCATTGTCCTCCATGGCGTTCCCAGTGAAGAGGTTTGGAGTGTGTACACTAGCATTCTCCACCTTAATTTGATATATCTTCTGGTTTGCACTGGTCATCCTGCCTGTGTTGATATCCTGTGAGGGAAACAGTCTTCCGGAAAGCAGACTATGAAGAACCAATCTTGCCATAATAAAGAATAAATACAAAAATAAATAAATGCTCCATAAATAAATAAACATATTATCATGGAGAAAAATAGAGTGAATAAATGAACACTGGCAGTAATTTAATTATGCAGTAAGACATAAATGTCTTTATCCTACTAACTAGCTTCTTATTTTGCACGTAGCGTGGTGAGTATTGTTGGAAACGGCAGAGCTTCGGTTTTACTCTGATCGATAGTTTGTGTGCATTTGGGGCATGTTGCACTGTCACTGCTGCATGTTTTACCAGGTGTGCCTCGTTCGCCTTGTTAGCATCTAATTAGGTTTTTTTTTTTATCAAGCTGTTTAGTGTTGAAGCTGGGTGTTGTTGAGGTAGAAAATATTGTTTCTATCATTTAGATGAGCTTTTCCCCTGATATGTGGATATGCAATATATCTATATTGTTAAGTGAATAGCGTGTGTTTTTAACTGATCTTATTGGGGCAAGAGATGCGGCTCCAAATCTGGGTCCTAATGTTAGCATAGTAAAAATCACCTTATTTATGATCCTTAATAATGTTTCACCTTCATTTATTCATGCTTTCCATCTTCAGTATAATCCATAATCAAGAAAATTACCACAAATAATTTTTGTACTGAATAGATCACTTGATCGATCTGAAATTAACACAATATGAGTTTCACACTTTAAGCATTTAAATCGATTAACTTTTTAACAATGTTTGAATATGTGGCATCTGGATGTAACTGTGAGGGAGCAAAATTTTTCCTTGTTTCTGAATGATGTGATGTACAACCACCTACACAGAACTGACTGATTTCTTTATTTCTTTCTAATCCTGATATCAGCTGAACAACATCACTACTGTGTGTGTGTGTGTGTGTGTGTGTGTGTGTGTGTGTGTGTGTGTGTGTGTGTGTGTGTGTGTGTGTGTTAAAGAAGCAATCTGCAAAAACTGCATGGCTATTTGCGGGGTCAGAGTGTGTGATGACCACATGGCTCAGTAACTCAGGGCAATGAGCTGACAGAGAGACATGATTGCTAATAAAAGATTGTGAGTGCTTGAAAAGGATCTTTCCTGCTTCATGAGAAAATGACTCATGACACACAAGATCTATGTATTTTTACTCCTACTGAGATAGTTTAAAATGCTATATCTCCTCAGAATCTAACTAGTAGTTCGCCAGGATGATTTATTGAGCACCTTTTTATTCTGCACAGATATTAAACTATAATATTTTTTTTTCTAAATAGAGTTATGGACATCTTCAAAGCAGGGTTAGGTTCTAAAATATAACACTGTGTGTCATCAGAAGACCAGGACATGGAAGTTATGAATATGGTTTTGCTAAAAGAAAGTCAGAAGAAGGTGCAGCATGTTGACAGAAAACTAAGTTTCTCACCATCAAGATGGTGAAACATGGTGGTGGCAACATCATGCTATGTAGAGACATATCCCTAACAAAATGATGCAATTGGAGCAAAATTAAGTACTAACTCAGCAGGCCTGAAAAAGGTAAGCACTACGTTTCTCCGATTTTTATTCTAAAATGAAAGCTGTGAATGTCATGTTTGATTTTCTTCCCACTTTAAAATTGTGAATTACTTTATGTCTTCCATAACATCTCAATGTGACATTAGAAAAAAGTTTAAATGGCATGAATACTTTTCCTGGCATCTTAAATTGGCCTCTCATGCTTTGAAAGATGTAGACAACTTAGACGTTATAGCTGAATTTGATCAAGCTCAGACAAAAAATAAAAAATAAAACTGCACAGATTTGAATTATTCAATGCACAAGCCTTTCCAAGAACAAAATCACATGCAGCTATATTAATATTTAGTTGTCCTGCTTTTCCTTCCCTTGTAGTAGTGAGGAACCCTTTGAAGCACAATTTTTGCATATCAATTAATTTTTACAATTCTGAGCTTTATGCAAGTTTTGAAATGCATTTATATACTGAAGCAGTCATAGGCCTCAGCCTTAATCAAATCACTTCAAGCCACTTTTCCGATCACACTCATTACATAAACAGGAGTAAAAAACCCTGCAATGCTCCTCTGACCTTCATCAGTATTAATTAAGTTATTGTTCAGAATGCAAAATAGGACTGGATGATTGCAGAAGATTTGATTACTTCTTGTTTTTCTCAAAATATTTTCAGCATTTTTATCTATCCCTGTCCATCAGCTGAAGTGTGCGCTGCCCACTGTTCGCCTCATCCTGTGCACAATCAGAGACCATAACCTGGACAATATGATCGGATCAGTCCTTCTAGCTCAGAGCACCTCCTGCTGATCCTGTGCCTTTTGATCAAGACTCTAAAATCTTTCTGACCGGAGCTTTTCAGCCCCAGCAGAGCGCCGCAAACTCAAAAACCCCCCAAAAAAGCCTGTCTCCTGAACGTTAAAATGGGCAGTTTCTGGTTCACCCGGTTTCACTGCTGCAGGTCCAGCTATTGCTTTCTAAATGCCACAATGCTGTTAAAGCTGCAGAAATACAGAGCATCCGACACTAAAGCTAATTTAGTTTTTACAGCAGAGGTATATACAACATTTAATGTATCAGACAGCAAGCTGCAAAGGTAATGAGCAGCATGGATTCATGTTTCATGGGTGTAAATGTGGTGTAAACAAGAGAGATCAGTTTTAATGAAAACCTTTGAAGCACAGCTGTGGAGGGATTTTCTCATAAAACATTACCTTCTAATATGTGACTCTTTCTGTCTTCACTTTATGTAAATTAAGACGTGACTAAAATGTATACTTCTGTAATTGAACTCTTGACTGAGAAACAGCCAATGTTCTGGGTAGTATCACTCAGCGGTTTAATTGAGGAAATGCATGGCTGTTTCCTGACTATTGTGAAGACTGAGCAAAAAAGTTCTCACAAACTTTTCGTCAGTTTAATGGCAATTTAAGGAGATCTTTGGCTGATTTTGTACAATTTGCTTTGTTTTATTTAAATGAAGTAAACTCAAAAAGCAAGGAAGAAAGCAAAAGAAAAAAGAGATTAATAAAACAAAACACAGGAAAATTGAAGGTCAAACACAGTAAGAGGTGAAGCAGAGATTGAGAAATAAGACAACTTGACAGAGACTAGAGGCACCAGCACCTCCTGACCCCACTGAGGGACAAGGGTGTAAAGAAAGTGGATGGATGGATGGATGGATGGATGGATGGATGGATGGATGGATGGATGGATGGATGGATGGATGGATGGATGGATTGATGGATGGATGGATGGATGGATGGATGGATGGACATAGACTGGATGACAGCATTTATTTGCTGCCAGATCTGGTCACTGACGGACGGCTGCCTTGTGAGGACAAAAAAGACGTGGAACCTGAAGGAAACTAATTAGAGATAACGACTGAGCACAGACACAATACCTGCTAAAACTATTTAGAAATGCTGGGATATGGAGCAATAACTAAACAAAAACATGAAACTAAATGATCTTCTAAAAGATCAAAAAGAAAACAAGACCCATTGTCTCAGAACCAAAGTTCTATACATCATGATACTTTTCCCATACATCATTTTCTTCAAGAAAAAAAATTGCGGATCAAGATCCAGTCACTAAAACAATCCGACTATTTTATTTTATTTTTGCTTCAGGAAGCAAGGAAAATAATAAAATGAGATGTTGCAGCTTGTCAATCATTATTTCGTCCTCCTTCAAACTTGAGACCTCATTCATAATAATCGTTCCTATGGTGACTATTTTCAGTACATATGTTCCTCTTTGCCATGATAGCTATGTTCCTATACTAGAAAGCAGTTACACGTATACGTACAAACACATCCAAGTATGTGTGTGAAAACTAACATCCCTCCCACATGACCCCTCGCCGACTGTTGGAATTGGGGAAGAAAGAAATGTTATACTGCTCAAGATCAGAGCATTTTTATCATCTCCTGATAGTGAAAGAGGATGTACCTTAACCACCACTGTAGTTTCAGAGCCAAAAATGTAATTAACAACCTTCCTCAAAGAGCTCCCTCTTGTCTGAGCGATGCAGACAGAAATGAGAGGATGGGGATTTCGTCTGGGGTATTTAACACAACACAATTCACCGTGAGAACATCCAGGAAGGCCTCAAATGGCTCCAGCATCTCCTGCAATATTGACTGCCTGGTAAACAGATCACAGTTTGCGTGAAGGGAGGATAACTTGATAAAGCGGGTGGGTGGTCTGCAGTACGGGAGCCGTGCAGGAGCCTTTTCTCCTTGTTTTTCCGTAATTTATACACCTACACTTACAGTCCAACTCAGAGCTCTGGCGTTCTGCAGAAATGCTCAGATGACTTTGCAATTTTAAAATGTTCATTTTTATTAATTTTTTTGTCGTGGACGGTGGTAAACTAGTTCACTTTATTTAAATCCTCTCAGTCACTGTGAGTGGTGGACGCATTTGTTTGGCCCCTTCCGATAGCATCAAACTTTGAATTATCAAGGGTTGCCATGGTGACTGGAGAGCATTGATTGACGGCGTTAAGCCCAGTTCACACTAAACAATTTTAGTCGGCCAATTTTCAAAACCTGAGAGACCACACACTAGCCGACCAAAATTGTAGGTCCAGTTGTGCTGTGACAAATGTATTTTCTGGCTTAAAGAAGAAGTTTTCCCCGGAGATTTATGGTTTTGTTTTCACAAAAATTATAATCTTGAATTTTAAGAAGAAAAGTAGATGGGGATTAGCATAGTAGGAGTTAACCATGGATTTATTTTACAAAGAAATGTTGCAGCTGGTAAACGTAATAAACGGCATCGCCCAGCTTTCAAACAAAACACAAATTGGGCAATACTGTGTTAGCAGTCATAACCCTTTCTTTAATTAGAGCTTATAGTGCATGAAATTGTTCTATTACAGCCCTTCAATAGTCGAATATAATGACTACTTTTAATGGGGTTTATTTTGCTCCTGTTTGGTGTTTTCTTTTGACTGATTATATTAGTTTTATTTTCCTTCCGTGTTAATGAACTGTGATTTTATTTAGCGAGAGGTCTTTAGTCATGCTGAAATTGTGAACAAACACATTTTAATTTCTAGGGTTTAGTATTTTGAATGCATCTATTCAAGGTGCATATATATATATATATGTGTGCTCTCTAATTACGTAGTCGGAAGGTTTTATTTTTTACATCTGTATGAACAGTTCTTTTCTTCCATTAAGTTATTGCATATCTGGGTTTGCTTCAAAGGTGTTGGAGGGCATGACGACATAGGGGCATCAAGCTTTATGCATTTGACAAGGCAGCTGAAACAGATCACCAAATCAAATTTTCCAGGACATGTTAAAGAATCTTTCTTTCCTGTCACTTACATTATGGTAAAAACCAGCACCTTGTTCTACGCTTTGCTTCGTACAGAGGGTCTGAACCCGCGGCTGTTGAGAAACGATTGCTTCCTGGAAGCCTGGTCTCTGTCTGACTCTGCATCTGATATCACCCAGTTGCTAAAACGTTTGGTCGTGACGTACATAATGAATCAGCTCTAACTTGAAGGGAGCAGCACAATAAAGCTGAAAGGAAAATTGAGGGCACTGTAAACAGTCATCCCTTCACTCCTAAGAGAGAAATGCCGAGCAGAACAAGATGGCAAACTACAATTCACAAAACAGTGCAAACATTCAACGCTATTAACTTTGTCTGTTCTCTGATTGGCCAGAATGAAATGTAGCCTAAGAAGTTGAACTCAATGGGACAAATCCAAGATGGGGGACATGAGAATTCAGCGGAATGTGTGTCATAGCCAAGATAATGTGGCGTACCACAAGGTCTGGTTTTGGGCTCTTAAAGTTAATTCATTTTGGATTATTTAGGAATTGACATATTTTATATTTTCTCTTTGTGTTTTTCCACTCACATAAGAATCATTTCAAAAAAATTGCGCTCGAATCACACAGCAGATCTGGAAGCATCAGTGAGCATCACAGCAGTTCTCTAATTCTACAAAAGAAATATCATATCATCTAGGAAAACACGTCGCTTTCATCTAACTAACTTCTCATCCCCGGCAGCCCTGTTCTCCTTTGAGAGATGCAGCACTGTTGTCGCTGGTCACTGTTTAGCTCTGTGAAACAGGTTGGAACACAGTATTTAATGGAGGCAGAGTGCTCAGTCTTTTCTTTTCAGTGACCCAAAGTGATGAACCAAGATAATCAGCACACACCTCCATAAACAGGCTGAGGCACTAACATCTATTCAGATCCTCTTTGATTTAAATCTTAGCATACCTGCAGGCCACGAGTGTAGGCTGCAGGATTTCTTTTTGAGGAAACTTGTTTACATGGTTACCTACATGAATAAATGTTTATCTTCTCATGTAGTAATAAAGGGCACTGCAAGGTAACCATATGAAACCATGAATAATCAGGAACCTTTGCATTTTGTAGGGATAAGTTTTGACCATATGATTTAATAAACAAACTTTCAGTGATTCAAGTCCAGTTCGAATGAATGGCTGAATGATTGAATAAATGAACGAACGAACGAATGAACGAACGAATGAATAAATGAATGAATGAACTATGCATCACATAGCAAATCCACTGTCGGTTTATCATATAACCGGTCTTGTTTTTGCTGTCTGGCTTTAGATAGTTTTTTTTTTTAGATGTATTTAGTGATTTAGAAAGTAACAGCTAAAGCACTGTAGTCCTCATTAGGCTCAATAGGCTCAGTATTCATGATGCAATAATAACAAAGAAACTTACACAAAAAAAGTTTCAAAGCAAACACACACGCACACACACACACACACACACACACAATGACCGGTCTCATATGTGCCAAAGAAAAGCATCTTGATTTTCCCCAAGATTTTAAGTAAACTATTTTGTGAACCAGGGAGACAAAAGTGACATGAAGGAGTAGCCTACGCTAGAATTGATTCTTGATATACACAGATTTTACTAATGCACACAAAAAAAATTCAAATTAACTGTACTTTTGCCGTTTTATGCTTGACGAGAGGTGTAGAATATAGCAGTGAGCAAAATACCATAAGATCAAATAATACGCTGTGGATGGTGAAATTATTAAGGACACTGAAGTGATTGACAGGAACCCATTTATTCCCCTTAGTGAAGATATGGATGGCAAACATTATTATCCCTGACGGGCAGAAGAAAAAGGATTAAATGAAGAATAAAAGACAGTGGAAAGATGAGGGTAAGGTACTTGTTATCTTAGTGGGATTGATTGGTTGAAGTGTAACACTCAGTTTTTATCAAGTAATTATTATCAGCTCAGCTAGATTCTAGTTAGCAGACTAGATTTGTATTCACACATAGAATTTGCTGAAGTTCATGTCAAATCCATTCAGTCATGTTATAGCAGGGAGGAGGGTCATTGTTGCCTTCTGGAGAGAGTTGTTTCTCACATATTTAGCACTTAATATTACTTTGGGATTTCCTTTTATAAATGTATTAGGTTTTGTGCACATCCTATTTGTCTCTAATTAGTTTCAGTCACATTTATTGGAATAATATTGCACATTTATTAGAGTATTTATTTTGACCATTGTGACGTGTCCGTGTCACTTTTGTGAATGAGTACCTGACTAATTGTTGTGCTTTCCCCTTGCAGTTGATTGGCTGGAAGGACTTTAAAAGAATAAAGCCCCGCCTACTGGGCAAGAGAGGGAGTTTGGATGAGCACCTGTGTGTTCACATCACTCTGAGCCTCTCCTGTTTTAATAGATGCCACTTTCTGCTCTTAAACCACCTATCTGTGGTTCTCTGGTCTGGGAATCGTAAAAATAGATGAATATCTATGTTAGAGCAATATTTCTGCAAATATTGTATGTGCTGCTGATTTATTTAGCCTGTTTAGTCAAGAAGTTCTGCCTTTGTAGGATTAATCCTAAAATATTTTAGAGCTCCAGGCGTGTGAAGCATCAGGGTGTTCAGAACATCCTGAGACCGCGCTCATAAATTTTGCAACTGTTGTCTCAGCAAAGGAGATATTCCCAAAACTGAAGCTGATCCAGAACTACCTGAGTGATCTATGGGACCGGATCACCTTGCTGCTCCTGCCATGGGCAGTTTGAGTGATGAGGCGGATAAACAGCTTTCCTATGAGAACGTTATCAGTGAGTCTGCATCTGGGTAAGCCTGAAAGCAAAAATCTTGAGAAGAATAATAAAGAAAATTAAGTGCAGACTGGTATTTTTAAGTGAGAGGGTTTGTTTTGTTTTGTTGCTAAAAGAAATTCAAGTTTATTGCATTTTTTTTAGTGGAGTTATGTTTTGAAGCACACTGGCAAGTCTGAGTAATATGTATACAAAAGGTTTTGACTTGGCCTAATCAAAAGGTTTGGACTAAAATTTGATTGAGATGCTGTAAAATGACCATAGATGAACAATGTTACAAAAGAAAGTGTGACTGATTTTAATAAGCCTGCAAAGTGGCCATAATTCCTACATTGTTGATATAAAAGACACACTTGATGACAGTTGTTTTTGCCAAGGGCGACAATAAGCAAATGCTTTTCAACATTAGGCATGGTTGTTTGGACAGACTAGAAAACATTTTTATTTATAAAGTCTGAACTTCATTTATATGCAAATCTTGTGCCCACATATGGTTTTAACTCTATCAACATGCTGACTTTGAAAGTCAGACACTAAGTACTTGAATATCTTTTGGTGTTTCTTTTTATGATGACGATGAACCCTCTGGTGTAATTATAGGGTGAAGGAACTCATGTGCAGTGAAACATATCAAATCAACAAAGTGACGGTTCAGTTCATTAACCTTTCACAGCACATTAAGGAGTTTGGTATTTTAAATAGCTAAAATCACCAGAATGAGTGAAAACACTCGTTATAAGCATTTTTGCAGCCTTTTACATTCTGCTTTAAAATAATTATTTAAACACTTAACCTTTTCATGCATGAATTACGATCCTTTGTGTCAGGATTTTTTTTCCAGAGTTTTTTCTTTATTTTCTTGAGGCATAAAAATGTAGGAACATTTTATTTTATTTTTTTAGGTAATCAATTGTAATTTTCTCCAGATATAAAGTTATTTGAAAATTACATCAGTAGCATTGTTCTTTAATGGTGATCCAATGTCACAATTTTTTTTTTACCTGCAAGACTCCTCTACAGTAGAAGGAGTGTCAGTATCAGTCGGCATGGCTTTTTGTCTGTCGGCCATATTGGATTTAACAAAGATAATTTCTTGCGTTTGCAGCTGATGATAGTGTATTTTATGATGCATTACTGTCAATTTCAGTGGTCTGTGTGCATTAATAACATAAAAATTCAAAAGAAGCACAAGAAAATGGCTTTTAGACAGCTGTCCACTGTAGTGACCACTATGCATGAAAGGGTTAAAAACAATCATAAGAACCCTTGGTCAAACGAGAGGGAAGTTCAGGCAGTGACATGTCAATTGTGACCCTTTTGTTGCAATTTTAACTCAGCTGAAGTCATAAAATCAAGATAACAATGTACGGAATCCATACTGTCTTACCTGGAGCTGTGAATCTTTGATCGAGCTCAAAGCGTTATCACAGCAGGAACAAAACCCCCAAGTGCTTTCTTCCTTGGTCATCCACTGCTCTGCTCTGCTCAGCGCGCACACACACACACACACACACACACACACACACACACACACACACACACACACACACACACACACACACACACACACTGATATCAGTCGATACAGCAGGGCAGTCACCTGCCATGTTGTAAATGTGTAAATAATTGTCCGTTGAACCTTTTGGTGTTTCTCAGCAAGAAGCAGATGCAGGCAGTAATTTGAGGCGCCTCGAACTGAAGGCACACTAGGCTTCGGTTGCCTTCAGAGGCTCCTGCACTTTCACTATGAAAAGGATGAGCTGGCTGGCAGAGATCAGTAATTAACTACGACTCAAACTGAGCATTGAGAAAATGCTGCTAACAAAGAGGAGACCATTGCACAACCTAAGTGGCAATTATCGCAAATTGTCTGGCAATACAATTGCCTCATTGTTTCAAGTAGATTATGAATAGAAGTGATATTCTCCCTGACTCCCTCCAGATGTAGCATTTAAAATTTCTGTCTTTTAACGAAGGTTTAAAGTCTTAACAGCCTTTTATTTATTTTTTTTACACTGAGATGCGTGACTCATTGTCACAAGCTTTACCAAGCCTGAGTGATATCTGAGTTCACCAACTGTTACCTTCAGGCAATGAGTAAGAAGTGGAAGACTTTTTAAATGGCAGACATTAGAAGAGGAAATGCACGCCATACAGGCATCCTGTTAGGAAACCAGGCAATTAAATGAAAATCTGACAAAAATGAAAAGGTCATTTTGGAGGAAAAAAACAAAAAAGCTCATGTAAACTGTTGGAAGAACAGATGAGGGGGAAAATGATCTCAGTCACTGCTGCAGCCTTCCCCAGGGTGACCGTCACAAAAAGCCCTATATATACATCCGTTTGGTGGCAAGGGCAGAGTGGAAGGCCCAGTTTTTGGAAGGAGGTTCTGAAAATGTAAGAACATCACAGGATAATCATGAATCAAAGGCGCACTCGGTTACACTGATGAAGTGGATAACTGCGATGCTTTTAGCAAGTTGTTAGGCATGTTTTCACAGATTTGCTACAAAGCACTCCAGAGTGTACTAAAAAGCATTGTCATTAAGGATTGCTGCCCGATTTCAGCTGTGAAGAGGCTTAAACATGTCCGTATCATTGGGCTTTTGTGCAAAGAAATAATAAACTCTTCTTGATGGAGAGGCTTCAGAGCATTTCTCATTGTGTTAAATGGACTAAATGTCAGTTTGCATGTCAGGGATAAATTTCCTACTTTGCTGAAAGCCAAAGTGACCATTAGGTAGCCTACCTGCGTTGCCATTTCCCCTCTAAGATTGCATCATGAGGCTATTAGCTTCTGGTCAAAGCACTGAAATTTGAACCAGTACCTCAGTCTTGCAGTTGCAGTCTATCTTTTTTTTATTATTATTATTCTGGTGATGCTCCGTGTAGATGGGTCGGTGTTCTTTAAATGTATGGCTCTTGGCAGATGCACAAAATGGAAAAAAAAACAAACAGTTAGGTGAACACTGTGGATGCACCCAGCGAGGTGAAGGAAGCAACTGAAGGCAAGTCACATTGTAGAAAAACCTGTTA
Source organism: Micropoecilia bifurca (assembly GCA_903067075.1). Lineage (NCBI taxonomy): Eukaryota > Metazoa > Chordata > Actinopteri > Cyprinodontiformes > Poeciliidae > Micropoecilia > Micropoecilia bifurca. The sequence continues at coordinate 5,378 of CAEGAF010098118.1, read as the reverse complement.
GAACAAGAAAAAAAAGAAACAAATTCTACACAAGAAAAAGTATGGAATGGGTTGCAGGGCATCAAGGTCGTCTTTGCAAAAGTCATAGAAATTGAACATTTCGATCAAATGCGATTTTTCAGCTCGAAGTGAACCAACAAGTCCACATTTACCTTGTGTGTTTTCTCTCAGCACAGTAGAACTGTAGACATGAGAAACATTTCTGAAATTCCTAACAGATCTTCAGTGAAAAGACTTGCACATTTATGTCTAACAGATTTATCATGTTTATAATCTTAACTGCAAATTTGCGTCATCAGACGGGACTGCACAATAATGTTCAATTGGGATCTATTAGGAAGCTGGTTGTTATCTTGGGGGGGAATTTAGAGATGCTCATAATCCAAATTCAAGCACATGAAACAAAGTAAATGAAGATTTGCTACTTAAATTTCCATGGAGTTGGAAATATGAGTTTTCTGACAGTGATGTAAAGCTGTTTGTAGGCTGCAGAATGACTCTGCATTTTGAATCGTTGCTTCACCCTCCTCTTTCCAGTCCCAAGTTTTGTTTTGCCAATTCTGGCATTTTTCCTCGGAGACAAGTGATCTATAAATGTGGAGCGCTTGAGTGGCTCACAACATGCTGAGCCTTATATTATGGTGCTGGGATCTGTTATTGAGCTCAACCAGTCAAGTGTTTGTTGCTAAAAACAAAAAAGTCAACTGAAATTGCATTATTCTGTAATTTTCCTGTCAAAAATAAATAAAAAATAGCAGGGGCGGGGGGTGGAGCTGGGGTGGACTGCAGCTTCATGTGTTTGAAAAACAAAAACACAAGCACACAAGTAATAACAAATGGTGATCAGTTGAGCCTATTTCTAAACCGAAGGGTCTTTTGTTAGTAAAAACGTCAACAACAAAAAATAAATTCTGCAACTCTTAAGTTTTCCTTGAATATCTAAAGGAGAGCTTAAGCAGATTTTTTTTAATTTTCCATCATGTTGTTTATTCAATATTTGAAAAACAAGGAGAAAAAGATTACGACACAAATCCAAATACATTTACAAAGATATGTAAAGGTTAAATATCTTTAAAAATAATTAAGTCAAAAATCATTGGAACTCAAATTGAAAGACAAAATGTTCACTTGCTGTTTAATCAAAGGCGGTTCTGTGTGGCTCTTTGGCGCCTCGGGCAAAACAACCCCACGGGCATTTGAATTTTTAATATTCGTGAAACGACAAGGAAATTACTTTCATGGGGAGAGTTCAAGGAGGAAAAGAAACTACTGCTCTCTAAGAAAATCATAAGGCCTTGTAGACTGTGACAAAAGGCATGTTTGCTTTAGCAAACAAAGCAACAAGAACATCATGCAAAACCGCGAAGCAAGGACATGTCATGGTTGGCGGATCCTTTGTTTGACCTGAACCCTTCAACATGACGATGAGACAAAATGTATTTACTTGACAGTTAGTCAACAAAGAGGGAAACCATTTACTACTAAAGAAATGACCTGTTCACAAGTCGAGTGGAAGGAAAATGTGTGGCCTGAAAACAAATACAAAAGTAACAGGGACAACTTCAACCTTTGGAGGAAAGTGAACTGAAGCTCAACCTATGATTGTAGGGAGATTCATGAGGAGCGTAATTCAACTGGAGTCAGTTCTTCAAGAGCTGCTACATAGATATTTCCTGGACATCTGCCATGTTCCTCTTGTTAAGGCATTTCCACACCTGAGACAATGTCGGAAATGCCTGGGCATGACTCCATTGCTTTAAAGCTGCAGTGTGTAAGTTTTATAAAGAATACGTTTTTACATGTTTGTTAAAACTGTCACGTTGTAGTGACAGTGTAATATGAGACAGATAATCCGTGAAAAGATTGATCTCCTCCATTTCCTCCTTATTAATGTCTGAAGAAATGAGCGTCATTTAGTCGCTGATAAATGAGCTAATGGCAGAGAAACAATTTACAGTCCAGAAAAACTGTTTGTCAGCGGGTATGCTAGCTAGCCTTAGCATTGAAAACTGGCTGTGCTGTTGGATAAAAGCTGCAGTGGCAGCAGAGAGTTGGTTGCGGTTGGAGCAGTGCCACACATGATTGTGATTGACAAGCGCTAAGACCTGCATTCAGGTTCTGATTGGTCGATTCTATATAGCACTGGGAACACTGGGAGAAGGCAGAGGAGCTTGATTTTTTTTTTTCGCACAGATTATCTCTCACAACATAATCTCACAACATGATGCCACCTTCAAGAAATATGTAAAACAAAAGTGATAATAATAAAAAAGTTCTAGAAAAAGTTACATGCAGCTTTAATCGCAGCATGTTGACCTTTAAATATTGATGAATGACAATTTGATAAATTGGATTTGTGTCTACAAATGAATTTCTGCTAAATGCCACAGCCAACTCTGCATATAGAAATAAATAAAAGATTATATAACCTTCTATGTGTAAAAACACTGGTTGTGGCATTTCATCATATTTCCAGAACAACTGATTGTAGGTTTTCATCAAGTGACCTTTCGTTCATGACAAAGGGTGGGAATTTTCTTGCAGACAGGCTGGACATAAGCAGCCTTACTTGTTCTCAACATCTCTAGTAGAATCTGGCAATCAGGAGCTCCATCAAGGTAGGAGGTTTTTGTACTTTTTCCAGCCGGCACCAGCACTGATTACAACTGTCTTTATAGGAGCGTGCCTAAACCTTAGAAACACTAGATAAAACTCCCGTGGTGAGCAGAATCCCATAAGGATCTGGACCATGTCTGGTCATAGCTTCACACAATGATGGGGATTCAGGATCAGCCCAACCCCTGACAGCATAGTGCAACCTTTTCCTCTGCTGCAAACCGGCTAGATAGAGAAGAAAAAAGAAACAAAACAAAAACTGTGATTTAATTTACATAAATCAGCCACTGCTCTGAATGTACAGCTAAAAAATGCCACTTAGTATTCACATTACATCACATCATTGTCAGCCTGCCCCTTTGCCCTTTTTACAAATATCTAAGCATAGAAGGATACAATTCAGACCCTGCAGTGACGTGAGCAATAACAAAAAGGAGACATTTTGCCCATGAAGAAAACTTATTTTTACAAAAATTCATCATTCCTGACTCATATTACCAATCAGAAAGCAGCTATTTCACGTCTCCTTTCGTCTTATCAAAAACATTTATCTTAAAAGCTGGTCAAATGTGCCTTTAAAAAAAAAACATTCCCCGGAGTGAGGGATTACTATAGATGCTGCCTTTTCTCTGGTGAGGACGTTTGAGTTTTTCAGTTGGATTTGAGGGCTTCACCACCTCACAAACTCCTTCAGTCGGCCGCGGCGTCAATCACTGTCGAGGTGACAACTACAGCGATCCGTCTCCGAGAGCCGAACTTGTTGATTTTTCCTGCAGCACACAAACCCGCGCGCTTATCTGAGTCTGACACGTGAGCGATAAAAGCGCACATCTGCTGCAGCCTCCATCTGAGAGAGGAGCGCGCGACGCAGCAACTCCTCAGAGGAGGCGCACAGAAGCTCGCCTGTCTGCGGCTACAATCTGGGAAATTGAGCATAAGGTAAGAGGATTTAATCGTCTTTAAAACAAAATGTGTCGTTTTTGAAAAAAAAAAAATTTGTAACATAAATTTAATTAAGCCTGGGCAAAAGTGAGGACTGGGTAAATAAGACAGAAAGACAAATTACGCGCGAGAACGCGTGTCATTTAAGGGAGTAAGTAAAGTTCTTCAAGTATGTTTGTAAATCATTCCGTCGGTCTTTAACCACTTACGTCCAGATGTCTTGCCTGACATTTTTTCTGCATCCCATATAGACAGTGGCGATAAATAAACACCTTGATATTAAACACCTTGAAACAATAAATATCAATCGGCACTACTATCTGCATTTTTGTCTAGAATGTGTAAAATTTACTCCAAGCACAAATCGACATTTTTAGGAGAAATGCCTTCCTTTAATCCGAAATCCCACGTGCTGTGCCGTTTATTTCAAGCGTCCTTGATGTTTAAACTGAAAATCTTAAAAAAACAAGTCAGACTTTTTAAATGCTGCCTGCACAACAGGGAACATCACCACATCCATCTACTGAGCGCACAACCTGCTCCTGCTGCAGCCTGCGCTGTCTGGCGAGCTGCAGTTAAAAACCACTTAACAGCTGATTAGAAGAAACAACTACACACATTTGACGATAAATATTGAATTACTTCGACTTATATGATTTTTTTTCCTGTTTGATTTTTTTTTAAATATCCGTGTTTATATGCACTGATTACAAAAATAATTTTAGCAAGGTTTGAATAGATTTGTTTTCATCAGGCATTTGAACAGAGCTCATCTTGTAATTCATCACCATCCACCTAATTTAAACTGCCTGAATACAAATTTTGAAAATGCAAGTTTTTCCTCATCAATTTGTTTCCCACCTGCAGTCAATTATCCCAATCCTTCCCTGCCCATGCCACACACTGGAGAGCATGTATATCCTTCAAATATCCTTACATGAGCTAAATATAGAGCACCCAGAGCCACCACCTCTGGCGTTGTGCAGAGCATGGATAGCAGTTTGTCCACAGCAGGTGAGTCACGCAGCAGGATTTGTTTTATTATTCAGTGTTTGAGCTGAAGGTCTGCTGAAGCTATATAAGCTGAAGAGAGCTCTTCTACAGTATCCTTGATGTCAGAATTACACTGCAGCTGAAACTTTCATTCGTGTCTTTGTGGTCTCTAAATATGGCAGTGAAATTCCATTTAAATGTGTCACTTGAGTCGTTTAGTCAGGGATTCTCATTGCTCACACAAAGTTCTGAGATACATCGAGAGAAAGACAGAAATGCGAACATCAGCCCTGCCTCAACACCACTGCTACTGTTGATGCACAACTAAGCCCACTTAGGGCAACAAGTTTTCTACTATGACTCTTATAGAAATATTAAAAGGGGTATTGTTTAAATTGAACTTCATATCATGTTATAATGTCATTCCCTCATCCAAAACACACCTGGGGTGTTGTTTAATCTCCGGTGGCAGCCGTTCAGGAAAATCTCTGCCACACAGAACAACCCAACACAGCTCCTCCAGACTAGCGTCAGCAACTATTAGCAGACAGCTGGTGAAACTTAGCATCTGCTGAGATCAAAATACGAACCACTTCTCAGTCCAACGCTAACAAGAATGTTTATAGACTGCATATTGAGAAGCACTATTGTGATGATATGCTGAGGCGGGCATGTCGCAAAGGGTAGGAGCTTGTCCAATTTCAAGGCATTCAATTACAAAGTCAAATTTCTTTTAGATCATGATCTTTTAGATCATATATATATATATATATATATATATATATATATATATATCTAAAAGATCTAAAAGAAATTTGACTTTGTAA